>NTHP01000313.1:280142-323872 GCA_003416845.1 Oplegnathus fasciatus | reverse complement strand
CCTTTGAGGGCACGATCATGAAATGATGAAATCTGCTGTCCTTTTGTGTCAGGTGTTGTAATGGCGGAGTAGGCGGGTTGCATCCATCGATTTTGGGAAACCGACCTTTCATCCCAGCTAATGGCTCAACTCAAACTATCCCACCCGGCAACATAATATCCCAGAGCCCTTTGCTTTCAAATCAGGCTTCTTAGGGGTTACTTTGTGATTTTCATTCTGACTGTTTTCATCCTCTATTACGCTGATCCGTCCATCAGAAGTTTAGCCCACTCGCTTTTAAACTCTGTTGTCATTTGTATTCATCACATTTTCAATTTCTCCCACTCTCTCTCGCCATGATGCCGCATAATAGGTTTTGTGCTTATAAGGTGTCGTAGGGTTTCTTTTTCCAATTAGCATGGAATCATTTCTGCAGCACTAATCTCGAGCCCTCCGCACAGCCAGCTCCCCCATCTTTGATTTAATGCTTGGCGTGAATCCGGGGGAGTTGGAGGTGCAGCCATGTTGGAGAATTCCCGCGGCCCACAATGTGCTCACCTCCTGATTGCTCGCCCTCCCAGGTTTAGTGCTGGTTTATGGAGCATGATATGAAATAAACCCTTTTCGGTCCCCCAACAAAGATTGGTGGCGTAACTCGCACTCAACTCAGGGAGCTCCGCGTTCAAGGATCAGGGGTTCTGGAGATGCGTTTAAGGCAAGGTGAGAGAGCGGGAAATGACGGGAATGTTAATTTAGGAACACATCTGTTAAGAGAATTGTAGGGACAGACAAACAAAAAGCTGGCCGCCACTCCGTGAAGCAGCGGCAGGTAGTACTGATCATCTTGAACCAGTGCACACGCTAGGCTTTCCAGGGCCTGGAGAGGGAGCAGAGAGCGCTTTTGTGCTCAACAGCATCGAATCGTCTCCGCAAACCACTGCCTCAGATGAACAAAACCCACTGTATTTATATTTCATATTAAAAATCCACAAATATAAGGCTTCAGAAACAATTAAATTACAGCCACAAACCCCTCTGTTTTCCANGCTGAATTTGCTCTGATGGTCAACAAAGTAGAAACCCAAACTGTGCAATGAAAGTTATTAGTATGTACAGTGCACTATGTTTATTATCATAGATATCTGAAAAGTAATGAATACATCAGTTGTGTTTGGTCATGGAAAATATAGGCATCTCTCAACCCCCAGCTTTAACCACAATCTCTTCATTTATGGTTAATAATAAAACCCGTTGGGAAAGAAAACATTCAAAATGCAAATTGTTAACCTACCCACCAGCCCCCTCCAACACACACACACACACACACAAGCGCTACTCTATTTATCAGGAACACATACCTAGCTTGATTAGATATGGGACCAGTGGTGAAAAATCAATTTTGGGTGATTCAAACCACTAAAGCAAAAAGCCAAAATGCTTATCAATCCATTATTTATTAACTACCTGTCACAACTGGTAATATCAGGTATAAGCTCTTCATTAAAATAGTGTATGTTAGTATATTCTATTATTCATATAAATCAATAATATTTGATATATATATATATATATATATATATATATGTGTGTGTGTGTATATATATATATATTAAAATAAGTTGTATTTTTAGATTGCTTTAAAAAGTACATTCCATTAATGGACTTCTGCAAATGTTGAATTTGTGGATTTTTTTTCATGATGGGGCAGTTTGAAGTGTCTGACAGTCAGTACAAAAGTAGCTGGATGTTTTCCCTGATTGACTGATTGATTGATGTTTTGTATCTCCTGCTTTAAACCATACATTATAATACGTGCATTTGTAAAATCACACACCACAACAGCCCAAGACATAGTGTTAGTCTGTCACTCAATACTGTCTGACTTCTCTATTCTGTCTGTGGGACTCAGCCCCAAGCACACTGGTTTCAACTGAAGACAGAAATCTTTACAAAATGGGTCACAGATACTATAGTTTCATTAGTTTTTAGCAAACATCACTCAAACAGGAGTGAATAGTGCATTTGTTGGGGACTAGTTTCAGATGCGGATTAATACACATTTGGTGCTCTAGTGAGTTTTTACAGCAGCAGAACGGTGTTGAGTCAAAATAAACCACAAGTGCCCACATTTATGGTAATGAAGGAACACATCACCCAGTGCAGCAGTGTGGCTCACTGATGTGTTTTTAATAGTTTTTGAACAACGATGGAGCTCTATGGCACAGAGGAATAAGATAATTTTGGATACACAGACAATATTTATTAGTATAAACTCATTGGTGGCTTTGGTCCTTACATGAAATTTTATTGTCGATAAGAAAAATATAGAATATTACCAGCCTCACCCTTTAAGCATCTAATACTTTATCTTATGAGAAAGATTGTCATCACCTGGCTAAAGAATACAAGACTGTTGGCAGGATAAGGGACATGAATCCCAGCCTGCTGAGTCAAAGTCAAACTTTGTATACTCATCCATCCACCCCAACCACTGCAGCCCTATTTTTCACTGCACTGCAAGAACATCACACTGATTCCTTATTGAATGCAAACAACCATTGCTTTTACTTTCTTAAGAGGACAGTTTTATAACTTTAGACACACACAAGGGTGACCATCTGTAATGCCACACTAGTTTGGAGTAATTTGGACAACATTTCTGGCCTAGTAAAATGATGCTTAATAATTGCTCAGTTAAAAGTTACAGATTTTTGCTTTGGTTCTTATAGCAGTGAAAATGGTCCCAGGGACCTTTGTTGCATGTCATGCCCCTCTCTCCCCCCATGTTTCCTGTCTATCTCTATCTCTGTCCAATAAAAAAAATAATCTCCAAAAAAACAGTACAGCTGTGACTTCATTTAATTTATTTAATGCTACTGTCGCTTAACAGTAGCATTAAATAAATGTCCACTTTCAGTCTCAGCTGCTGGATTGGAAGCAGTCACTTAGCAACTCCTCCTGACCTTGGCTGCCATGTTAGCATGCATGAGCAATCTGCATCCCTGACGCTTTGATGTGCCGCCGTCTCTCCTTCTCCATCCATGCATGAGCAACTTAAAGATTTCCTGCCCGGGTCAATCATATTGAATTGCGAGCTGATCGACTGTGACAAGCAGCTCTCTCACCGACCAAGTTCACAGGACGCTGAGAAAACGTTTCACCTTACCCAGGTGCAGTCACCTTGGCCATGAGCAATGAGCTCTGAGGTTGGCTGAGTAATTCCTTCCGTTGCTCCCAAGACAGCACATCAAACAGATCTGCATGTAGATTAAAGCCAGGGGCTTGCAGAGAGTTTACCCTTAGCCAGTTAGCATTCACACCGACAACAACACTCAGACAGAATTTCGAGACAGAGGGAAAGGGAACACAGCAAGAGCTCTTTCTTCCATCACTGAAGTAAGTAGAGTAAGCAAGCCATGAGCGAGTCATTAAAAGACCACCTGTTCTGCATCTCTATCTCAGCCTCGAAGTATCATATCCACAGCAAAACATCTAAGACCCATGCAGCATGTACACACTCAGGCAAACACATCTGAGCACTTGCACATATGCAGACACATCCACACACACCATTAGACATATGCCTCTGGTTAAGGTGATGATACACAACATATGGTGCTCAAGAGCCTCCTAAACCCCTTGCAGAGAACACAGAGGAATCCATAGGATTAGTGTGTGAGTAGTTCATACATGGAGCATTTTCAGATTTAGGCTTTTGGCAAAGGCTGACAGGCTAAAGGCCTGCTTCAGAAGTTTAATTAGTTTTTACGGGGCCAACTTTTCCAAGCAAGAACGATGACTCAATAATGCAGTCATGTATTAGGTCATTGTTGAATTGTTAATAAAGTGGCAGTGATTATCTCCTCCCAGAATTGAGGACATTGTCTCAGTTGATGAGTTGTCAGCAGTTAAAGGACAGATGCGCCGAGAGAGGGATGGATCATCAAAGATATCACCAGCGTACTCAATGTCAGTTCTAATGTGGTGGGCCATTGTCTCACTGGAGCAGCGGAGAGAGAAAATTCAAATCCATCTCAATTTAGTTTCCTGTTGTACTCTATTAGAGAAGCCACAGAGCAGAAAAAAATAAGATTTACAGGTTTAACCTGTGTGTACTCTTCGTATATGTTGCTACGCCTGTCAAACTCTTTGACAAGAGGTCCTTGATTTCAGACAGGTATAAATATAAACAGGATTGTTCTTGTATTGCAGTATAGAACTAGTTACTCCAAGTATTATTTCATTCCAGCATACCCGTTTGGTTGCTTAGCACAACAGAAGTTGGATGAGGACTAATCAATTTGTTTGGTGACCTTAACATTATCTCGGGTAAAGTTGCTGGGTTTGCTCCTTGGCCTTGGAGACATGGTTAGGTTTCTACTGTATTGTAAGTTAGTTAGCCGGACATGCTAACGTTTGCAACTCACATTAGAGCAGATATACACATAGTTTAACCCGTTCCTTACACTGTGTTTTTGGTTTTGGCAAGGCTAAAAAAATATCATCATCCTCCAAACTCCTAAAATAGCAACTCCTGTTCTTACAATTATTAGCTCCATGCACATCGCTGCAACTTGTGGAGAAATCCAAAGCTTAACAGGCCTGTTGTGCCTAGTTACGGTTGCTATGCTATGATTGGACAATTGCTATAGGGAAGGGGTTTAGCAAACGGTCAGTAAGTGTTTGCCGGAGAATTTGCTTACTGATATTTGAAAATGTTAAATATATTAATACCATCCATAATCTCAAACTTCACCAGAGTGCATAGAGGCTGTTGGGAATGTGAAAATCACAATATCATTAAATTATTTAACTTGTCATAACTGTCTTTCGTTTCCGTGCTGAGTGAATATGAAAAATAAGCATCTGGGAAAACAAACTCAACCTTTCAGGTCTGAGCAAATTCATGCTGCGTGTTGCAAGTAAATGACTGCACGCAAGTGAATGACCATCAGTGAAACATCAAGACACACTCACCTTCTCATTAAAATATGCAGATGAACTCCACATTAAACATACTGACAGATGTTCAGATGCAAATTCATGAGTCCATGAACTTGTAAATGAGCAACATTATCACTATTGCCATGGGAAAAGCTAGCTGAGTTACTGCAAGATGTGTGTTTTTTTAGTCCAGAAATTGTGATTGTGTCTGTCTGTTGGAAGAGATATTTCAGGTGATACTCCAGACACCATCAGGATGGTTCTGAGAGAACTTGGAGGGCTGATGGATCTTTGCGCCAGCATTAGACAGATGTTCCCCTTGGGGACACTTATTAAAGGTCAGAATTTCAAAACTTGAAAGGCCACCAGTCTGCTTTTGATGGGTCTTAGATGGATGAACTATCTTGTTAAAAATAAACCCAGGGGATCCCTCCATTATTTCTAGGATTTGTTGAGACTTGAACATAACACTTAAATCATTTTATCACCAATTAAAATGCAGACACCCTAAAAATCAATGTTTCAAAAACATTTCCAAAATGCTTGAAAATGATCTGAAGGTGGCATTACCAATTCAGCCCTCTCCTCCTCGAGACATACAGACGAGGCCTCCTTGGCACCGTCTTTGGTGATGACACCCGCGCACGCCGGGTCGGGGTCGCATCTGGCTGTGCCTGGATCTGAAATGAGCAATCAGATGGAGCTGGCGAAGCACACGGCAGCCTCGGTGCTCAGAGGGAGCGGAGGAGCGGAGAGAGAGGTAGGACGAGGAGGCGCAGTGGGTGAGAGGCGTGCAGATGGTTGATAACAACTCATATATGCTCTCCACATTTCCTCCTGTATGTCTTATCTCTAAAGTGTGCTCATTGCCTAAATTTCAACTCTTTACTTGCTCCTGTCTGTCGTCCTCTCTCTTTGATCTTGAGTCAGACTTTCACGGTGCTCCTTTAGCTGGAGGAGGCCCTTAAGAAAGAGAAGTTACGCTACACCTTGTGTTTCCAGCTGCATCCTAAAATGTCCAGTAAAATGTTTAATCAACATTTATGCTCCATTTGTGCATAGACTCTGAAACAAGGTCATCATAGTTATGTTTCAATTAAACCTGTACGTGAATTCCGGCCACTTTCTCAAAATATAGCGTGAATCAGTGCATATTTTCATCAACTACCTTTATGCAAATATATTGAGAAGTTAACATACTCAAGGACCAGTAATGCTGTTGCATCAGGAGATTTCATTGCTACTTCCAACCCACTATAGAATATGCATCCTCGTGTACCTGTTAATATTTGTATCAGCCTCTGTGGTGATAGAGACGGTGGTGACACGCAAAAAGGGCCCCTGTCTGGAATCAAACTTGGGGCTTTGTGGTGACATAGACAGCATTAAATACATATGCCAAGCATTAAAAGAAAAAAAAAAAAGTTATTATTTTTCAGGTCTATTATGTTTGATATTTCCTTTCAGGTTTTTTATGAACAAATTGAAACTGAGCTCAGAAACAAGTGGATGAAAGGTAACTACTCTTGTCCATACTCATAAACATCAGTTCATCAAGTAATTATTCAGCCATCTGTGTGTGCAGTTCAATATGTGTTTGACTTGATTATACAGATGCTATACACAGGGTTGGAAAGTAAGTACATTTGCTCAAGTACTGTACTTTTTTTTGCAACTTACAATTTTGAAGTATTTGTACTTCAGTATTTACATTTTCTGCTACTTCATATACAGTATGTACCACTACATTTCAGAGGGAAATATAGCGATATAACATTTATCTGACAAATATGATTACTGTAACCGCAACTTTTTTCTGCTTTGTTTATTTTCTTCCATTTTACTTGTGTATCTACAGTGATTGTGTGTTGAGCTCTGAGCGCTGCCAAACACGGGTGACCTACACTCAATACTGTGCATGAACGCATCCTGAGTAGACAGGGTGAGTGGACGCATCCTAGACAGACTGAAGCTGCTGCTAACTTTCTGCTCACGCTACGCCTCCTGTGTGGACACGGTGTAAGATTTACCTTGTGCTGTATAGTGCTGCTTACACATGAATGCATCAGTATTAACAATCTAATAATAATGCCACATCAATCTCTGCAGATCATACTTTTACTTTAGTCAGATTTTGAATGCAGGACTTGTACTTGTCATGCGATATTTTTACATTAATGTATTAGTGTATGTATGTATTATCTGAGTACTTTTTCCACCTCTGACTATATAAAAGCAGTGTAATGTGACATTAACTTTAAACTTTAAACACATTAAAGATGCACAGTGCCTACGCTGTCTATGTTTGGCCTTGTACCTGTGGTAGCAAGAAAGAAAATCACTGAATAACAAAATGGAAAAAGTGAAAGTACATATCCAACAGGAAACTATGTTTTTGTTTAATACAAAAAAACAGTGTTGTGAGCTGCTTTGATCGGTGTAGCTAAGATATTTATTATTTAACGTTCAGTGAAGATTTATTGGCATCTGAACTGCTGTTTAAAAAGGAGGAATGATTAACAAAGATAAGTAAAATATTTAACTCATGTATCAAATGCTTTTGTTTTGTAATTAAAGGATTATTTTCTATATTCTCAGCGCCACAGATGGGATCATTATTTGCAAGGTCAGTGCACAGTCCAATAAAGATTTTTATTTGCTGTGACGTTATATTGATTGCAGGTATAGTATACTGTAACAGAACATTTCATGAGCATCCAGCTCTGTGTGATGCAAATGCAATATTTTAAAGTCATAAAATAAGGATTTAGTGTACGTCCTCCACCTCGGGCGAAGATTGTGGGAGCAGCCAGACTTTTTTTCTGGCAACGGTTGCCTGATACTGTAGCTCAGCTGCGACGGTGCAACAATAGAGTTCAGACGCACACAAGTGGAATTAACAGAAAATGATGTGCTCTCTGTGCTTTCCACTTTAGAAATTATCCATGTGAGCACTGACCGTGCTTGCTGCATATCTCGGCCCAAATAATACCCAACATTTAATACTCAGCCCAAAGTCATCATCAGTTTCTTTCTCTGCCAAATCTATTTACAGCACCCCCCAGCAGTTGAAATTGGAAGATTACTCTTTAGTCCATACAATTTAGAGAATGCACAGCATTTCCATCACCGCAAGGCCTTGAAATCAATATTTCAATAAACCTACATCTTTCTATTCCATTACCCTCCCTGCTGGGTGCCTACGACATAAGAGAGGCAGGGGCACACATGCACGCACATAATACACCAACACAATCAGCTTTGCATTCTTCTTTTTTTATACTTCCCATGTTAGAAATCCTAGATGTCATTACTGAGGTGCATTTTTGAACCACTGACATTTCTTATTATTCAGCAGCTCTTCTGCAGAATAAATCAAACCAGCACAGACCAGAGAGCACATCATATTTCAGCAAAGTTTGAACGGTTATCATTTAAATTGTGAGGCACATTACCCTAACCTTTGCAAATTTTGACATATTTCAACAAAAGCCAATGTTGGGGAGTAAAACTAAAAACAAATTAACAGCCATTCATCAGTCGTTTCCCACTATGAAAACTTACGTGTCTTGATTTTGGATATCACATTAGTTATCTCCTTGGGCAAATAATATGGCCATGTTTTATTCATAATGCCGGCTGAACTCTGGCCTGGCTCAAGCTGGCTCAGGGTGGAGATGGAGCATGTTAACTATTTAGCACATATTACGACAAGACATGAGCCCGTCAGGCTTAAAGCCCTCGACAGCACACTGCCTCGCTCGCCGTCTGCTGCAAAAACCTGTTGACAGGGGTGAAACTCTACGCTTCCCCTCTCTTTAACAGATAAGGATCCAGACCTCCTTTAGTCACCGCTGAGCTCCCCCTGCGTCGCAGACCGACACACAGAGCTTCCTACAATTGAACTGGCAAGGGAAATGAGGACAGACGATCTCTTATCAGCAGTTCTATTGCCTTTTCTCTCCCGTCTTTCTGACAATGAGGCGCTGCGGTTCCTCTCTTTTCACTCGCCAAACGGGTGACTGTACCCAGGACATGGGGATGATCAATTACCCTCGATGTCTCCGCCCCATCAAGCACATTCACATTGCTTTAATGGAATGAGAGCAAGTGTTATAGTGTGGAAAAGAATGAAGAGGAAAATTTATTTTTCTCCATTTTTAGAGACGCTACGTGGGTGTTGAGGAACTCCAATGGGGTATCTCTAAAGAACAAAAAGCACCTCACAAAAGAAAAGCTGATTTCATATCACAGGTGCCTGGTGGCCTGCTTTGACCTCACTTTGGTATGTTCTTTTTCTATTGTCAGTGTGTTTACAGAGAAGGCAGAATATGAGGAGTAAACAGCCCAGAGTGCAAAGAAATTATCAAATTCATAATGAAATATATAAATAAACCAGTAAATTGTGATATAATTTACTAAAACTCAACCTATTATTTTTTTTAAAGTTTTATTTCATCATTCTCTTTTTCAATCATTTTAATTTCATTGCCGAAAGTTTTTGTTCGAAAATGCCCTTTTTTCAAATGTGTGTGATTTATTTCACATTTTTCCAAAGTGTCATTTTATTTTGTTACTTTTCATGCCAGTCTTTCTAAGCAAGGCTCAACAAATGCTAACACATTCTCCCAACTAGACCCTGTAAGCGAGAGCAACATCAATGTCAACGTAATCCTGAACCAACCAAGTAGCTGCTGCTACAAACACAGTGTAAAGACACAGTAACCAATATCTGCTGGAGATTAATGGCTTACTTTTCTTTTTTTCTTGTCTGTCTGGAATTTACTGTATAGTTGTTGCTTTCGCTCACTTATTGTTGGTTCATCCACATATTTCACTTTATTTATTCATATGATTATTTATTTCATAATGCCTCAGTTATGTATTTAATATTGAACACTTTGGGACTCCATAGATGAAGCTATTGAATTAGATTGCTCAGCTGAAAGGTGCTGGATGAAATGTAACATCCAGACGGACTGTGTAAGGTATTTTCTTAAACAGTAAACCTCCAGGGCTAGGCATGTGCTGTACAAAAACGTTAGTTTCCATAAAATTGAGGATTTGCAGACAGTTTTGTGAGGATGAGCAGTTCTTTCTGGAAAAGGCATACAGGAAGTTACAGTTTTTGTGCACTGCATGAGAGTACTTTTAACTTTCATACCTTCAAACGTGTAGATTCCTGCTCCAGTGATAGAATTCTGGATTTGTGAAATCCCTTTATAGCAAACATATTGCTGCTGTGGCAGTGCTGTATTATTACAGCTTACTCCTGTAAGCCGCATTCTCCACAGAGGTTAACAACATGCTTTGAGCCAGGATGAATAGCTCTATATTCTGTCCTCAATTCATGCCCATATTTGGCTTACGAGAGATATGAGAAACAAAAGATTTAATCCTATAGAACCTTTGATTTGTGTCTGTATTTAAAAATTCTGTTTTATTCCGTGAATAAAAGTGTGCAATATTTTCAAATCTTTCCACCTTATTTTTGTGACTCCCTTCCCTAACTTGTGTTTTATAGATGATGAAAGTGTCGCAGGATGAAGTTTTTCTGTAAATATTTCAGAGGTCAAATTATTGCTCATCCATTAGTCATAAGTCACGGAGCACCGAACATCTTGGATCGGGTTGTTCCAAAATTATGCCAGAATCAAAAGGAATGGTTAATATAGCTGTTGCTGCATCATCTCTATAGCCTCAAATGCCTTGTGAGGCTAATTATTTGTAATTAGGAGGTTTTTGTTGAAGGCGTAAACAAAGAAAATTTATGAATTCAGCAAACCGCTTCTCAGCTCCAGGTCTTTTAATCATGCAAACATTTTGCTCTTTGCAGGCTGGCCATGTTGGATTCAGCCTGGGAGATTTATTGATTCAACTGAGGCTTCAATCAGTTTTGTCTCTGCTTTCAGTTAATTTATGGCTGAAGCAAGGATTATTGAGCTCTCATGCAAAATGAAGACGCTACAAATTAGCACTTCCAAAACCATTTTTCAGAGCAACTGTTTTTTTATACTTTTTTCCCCTCTGAGATAGCAGAGTAAACATCAAGGTAGTAAATTAAGTTCTGAACAGATTTTTTAAAAACATGTGTTATTTAACCTCATAATACAGGGCAACTCAATACATCTGAGCTCATTTCAGGCTTTTGTCTGACAGCTTTATTAACATCTAATCAGCACAAAATGTACTATCAGTGTAAAAGCAAACTTGTTGGTGGTTATTTGAATTTGTTGGATGAGGTCAGAATCCTTTTGGAAAACTTCTTCACTTTTTTTACTGTAGGATAACAGCATGTCCTGACATTTAAAAGATTTGACATGCTTTTGAGCTAATGACTCTGGACCAGAACAGAAGGCATCGTGAAACTCCCAGTTTTACTGAATAGTCTGTTTTGTCCCAATGCTGGCTTTTTCATGACTGCATAAAACCTGAACAGAAACGCTTCTGTAAATATATTTTTTCCAGAGTACACTCGTGAAATCAAAGCAACGTGTAACCCTGTCACTGCAGCATAAAGGGCTAGTGAGGATGTTCTTCACACGTGGAGTGCTATAGAAAAATGTGAATTTCTGAAAATGTAAATTTCTCAAAATATTTAATAGAAATATTTTTTTAATTATCTTTAAATTTAGTACATTGACCTGATGCATTTTTTAAAAAAGCGGCAGAATTCTGTTGATTCTGCCTGAGAGGAAGAACAAACTTAACTGCTCTTCTGTGTATTCTGCAAGAAGATTTTACCTTTTAATTGTGTGTATTTTGTTTCTTGTTTTCTCTGTTTTGGGCTCATTTTCTTTTACTGTAATTTTGTTTCAAGTGTTCATTACCCATTGTAGGGGTCATGCCATTTAGGGTCATCAAACTAAACATTGGTCTCATTAATCGCCCTTTCTGCTCCAACAGTCGAACCCTGTTAATTGGTCCAACTGATCCAACTAAACATCCTAATTTCTACATTTTGAATTTGGTGTTGTTGATGTTTTCTGAATTTCTGTAGGACTACACTACATATATATACAATATACACATCCAATCACACTTTTTCAGCATGCTATTTTTGGATAGGAAAACTTGTCCAGGCTGGTTTCTTTCCTCTGAAGAAAGCCTAACATTTCTCTGTCAAAGAGATTGGCGACAAATGTTCCACAACTGTCTCTGCCACCAAGGAACATGGGGAGAGCAATTTACTACGCTCACCAGTCACTCTAATCTTCAAAGGATGCTGTTATTGCACCGCTTACATCGCTCTCTATCCGCACAGAGTTTATCCAGCCCATCCTGCCAGAGTGTGTCAGGTAAAGTGCTAGATTACAGCCTGTGTCAAGTGAACTACCCCCAAAATGACAGCGCTTAAAATATTGATGCCGCCATTTGTTTTGTTACTTTACACTTTTTACCATATTTTTTTTTTTAAGAGTGGGTGTGGGAGTGATATAGTGATTTCCTCTCTATATCTATCTGACACCGGGCCTCAGGGGGGGTGGCTGTCAGACCAATCTGAATGGAGCGCATCTGCGTGGCGGGGCCTGACGAAGCGAGTGCATACTGTACTCGAGCCGGCAGGCGTTTTTGCTTCAGCCTTTAAGGGATCAAAGTCAAACTCCAGCAGAGCAGAGTGGTTGTAACTACAATGCATCAAGGGCAACGCTCCTCTTTTCCTAATTGTGAGGTGGTTCAAAGGGGAGTGAAGCTGCTCAGATTAGATTGTGCTGCAGGAGGGGAGTGGAGGAAGAAGCAGAATGGAGGTGTAGCATCGGGAGGAAAGAAGAGACAAAGAGAGAGATACAAGTGGGATGACAGAGGGTGGGGGGGGCTGGAGCTGAGAGCAGAACAGAGGGGAGGAAACACTGGGCCAAACTTGCTCCCTTCTGGTGCCAGCACATTTCATCCTATTGTCTTTTTTTCCCTCTTTTCAACGAGCTTTGCCAGTCACAGTCCATTGCCCAGATGAAGCTTTGGGCCACTAGTTTGGAGAAGATATAAGGCTATTGCACATGCCTGCCTGCCAAGTTTGTGATACCAGTTTTGCCAAAATTGCCACTGTATTATTTCCCTGGTTTTATGTTGTTTGAGCAAACAAGGGCAATGACTTCCACTTTGGATTGTTCCACTGCGTTAATATTTCGATGCTGCACAGGCCAAGAGAGCAGCAAACTGATAAAAGAAGGAAGACATGTGGGTGTGTACGGTTTGTATTCCAGAGTTAGTGATGCCTTTATTTCCTTTGTTCAGTGTATTAAGAACATCTATTACAATTTCTGTACACATGAGTGCTTGTAAACATTTTTCTTCCATCCTCTGACATTCAAAGCTACTCAGCGTGCTCTAAATTCAGAGCAAACTGTATGATACTAATAAACTCTACACAAGCGGAAAATAACAGTGAGAAAACAGCGGCCAGTTTTGAAATTTCAATCCGAGCGCCCATGCATGAACGAGCACTACTCGTCCTTCTTTTTTTTTATGCACTTGGCAGGTATATGTAAATGTCTCTGTATGTTAAATTCAAATGACATGTCAGCTCTGTGGGCTCGTGCGAGGTGATGATGAATACAATTAGTTTCACATAGCTAATGCATAAATAATGACTCCCCCCGGAACGGAGTGAGCGTCCTCTGTCAAAATGCTGTCGTACGCAGCTCTGGATCTTCCCTCTTTATTTCCTCTGAGCTCCTCTATAGGCTAATAGAGTTTGTCATGACAAATGTGTGAGATGCTTTCTATGTTATTAGAGTGAATATGATTTCTTCGTGCAGTCACTTCATCACAAGTTCATGTCATGAAGTTGGTTAATTTAAGTACCATTGCAAGATAATGTCCTTTGTGTGTGTGCGGTCATGTCCACATTATGTGGGTGTCAAACTAGCCTGTACTTATAAAACTGTGTCAAGTAGATACAGGGAGTAGCCTGTGAAAACACGTGTATTATGTCTTCTTTGGCTCTGGAGGAGCTTTGCCAGTACTGAGAAAATAATCCTGATGATGTCATCAGTTATCTCGGGCTTGAGCTTGGAAACTACAACTTTATAAAAACCTGGATTACAAACTGAATTTGAAAGGCCTCTGTGTTTACCATACAGGGAGGGTCTAACAGAAAGATGCTATTGGTTGCGTTATGGGAAGTGTAGGTTGTTGGAGCTTGACCCATATTAAGGACTAAGGTCTCATTTACATCCACACAGCTGTCTGATATCAAATGAGACTAAGAGTCTGCAGCCACGCTAGCGGCTCTGTGAGGCTGAGCTACACATCAGAGCGCTAACATGCTCACAATGGCAATGCGAACATTGTGTTAACAGCTATAATGTTTGCTATGTACACCATCTTAGTTTAGTATGTTAGCATGCTAACATTTGCTAATGATGGGAAGGTCATTCATTGCATTACAATACATATATATATATATATATATATATGTTATATATTTTATAAACTGAAGTGTTGGACAAATTAAAATTTTGACCTGACGATTGTGCTCGGGTAAAAGTTAAAGGGTTGCCAAAGTTATCATTAATCATCCTGAAGGGAACATGAATGTCTGTACCAAATTACATGGCAACCCATTCAATAGTAAGTCAAGGTATCACCAAAGCTATTACTGTACCACTCTGACCTGCTGGTGGCGCTAGAGGAAAGGTCAGGGGATCACCAAAATCATTAGGATTCATTCTTTGGGCACCACCTCGTAGCCCATCCATGCAATTCATCCATCTGTTTTTGTTGGTGTATGGATAGTTGTTAGCTAGCTAGCTACACTGTTATTGGTATAACTAAACTGCTAAAGTGCATATTGTAAGTTATTCTTCTTTTGGCATTTTTAGGCAACAGATTCAGGCATTACCACAACCCTCTGGGCTACTGCGTGTAGCCTGGGAAAACCAAAACAGACAAAAACATGTGTTATTGCAGTGGAGACAAACATATTTGGCTAAATTAAATTTTTGGCTTCTGCCACTTTTGCCCATTCTGTTTTTAATCAGTCTCATGTTAGTCCCCCTACTTTATGGAAGTGTAACACTAAATTGATGGAGTACCCCTTCAACTTGCATGTGATATGGCTGCTTTAATGTCTTCACAGTTCCGCACAAATGTATGTTTTTGACAGAGACCGACACAATTGCAGATAAGGGCCTGAGAATGTTCTTTTCCAACAGCAGAGTAAGATCCGATTTGCAACTGTGTGGACTTCTGGGAAATCTTGAACACTATGTTATATGAATGCCTCCAAATGTTTGCAAAGCTTTTCACAATAAATAACTTTATGGTTGCTTGTATTTACAAGTGTAGTGCACATCTAAACTTCAGCACACTGACAGCTTGTGTTAATAATAATAATAAGGGTACAAAGCATTAATCATTAAATAAGTAACTGGCAGCGGGACATCTGATGATAGGCTTATCCAGTTTTGACTGTCAGCTGGCAGAAGAGACTGATGAGCAAGTTGTGAAGTGGCTTTATGAAACTGACAGTCTAATGTCTTGTTGTTTCCTAGCAACATCATAAAAGCCAGTTTGTGATTTTACTGTAAAAAGTACCAAGGAAAGTAGATCCATTACCCGTACATATATTAACCTATTTTTAAACTGTTGCTGTGAAACTAGAAAAGTGCATTTGCTGAAACAAAGGCATGGGATTTCTGAGAGCCCAAACGTATTGATTGTTGTACAAATGTAGGAGTGGCAGGAGGAGTATAAAAAGTATACAAGAGGAGGATTCAAGCAGGAAAAAGCAAAAAGGTAAAAGCAGGAAGGGAAAGATTTTTGTCATTGACACTTATTATTTGGACACTGATGTTCTACACTCATCTGATTCTCCATCCAGCATAACAACACATGGCTGCTGAACAGCACCATTATTAGTCAGTTATTCACATTACACCAAATCCATGTTGTCGTTCCAGTCTTTCAAGAAAACTTTCAAGTTTTTATAGCCTTTCATCAGCAGATGCACCAAATGACTCTGCATTTTTAAGTACACTACTACAAGGCAACCATCAGGCAACTGAAAAAAATAAAACAGTTCCTGCTGTTTCCAGGACTGTAAACTGTAAACTGCTAACTGTAAAGCTGAAGCCATATTTGATGATGGGAATAATTATAGACTGTATAATATATATATATATATATATACAGTCTGTATAGCCGGTTTGAAGCCCAGAGTTGGAGGGCACCAAGCTGCCAAAGGAGTCTTTGCTTTTCGCTTTTTTTTTTTCTAGTACCTTGGACCGAAGGCTAGCTTAGGCGGGCACTAGCTTTGGGGCGTCAGTAGCTCAGTCGGGACTTGGCTTGTGAACTGGAGTTGCTGGTTCAAATCCAGCATGGACCACAGTATGTAGTTTCCTCCTGGGCACGACCACAACCCCTAACTGCTCGAGGGGCGCTGTTACGTGGCCGCCCCATCGCTCTAACATTTCTCCCCCAGTTGCATGTCTATGGGTCCTGTGTGTGTGCATGTTTGTATCCCGGACCTATGTGTGTAAATTGTAAAAAAAAAAAAAAATGCAGTGAAAAAAATTTCCCAAAAGGGATTAATAAAGTAATTCTTCTTCTTCTTCCTGAAAATACCAGCAGGTAAACACACTCCCAGCCTGCCTGCCAACAGGTACAACAGCTACTTTCCTCAGTAAAAATCACACCACCGAGTGCAGATACTGTTAATAATTCATTATACAGTGAACTGCAATAACGTCAGTGAATAAACATAAAGCAACTGAATCTGCCATCAGGTGAGCAGGCTAGATGGTTGACCTTAACGTTATGCTCATGTGTTGTATATACTGAAGGCTAATGTAGCTATGGTAGGTATTAAAATCAAAGAAGTGTCTGAAAAAATATGCTGAGGTTTTTGTCACTTGGTAATTACCATCTAGGAGATACTAGTCAGATTGATGTTGCCCTGGGGTGCCATTCGAGGATAACCCTCCCTCCACTTGTCTGTTATTCAGTCGTCTCTGAATACACACACCATGGTGAGTGTTTGAGAATAACTATCCCAGTGTGTGACGTTCACGCATCTCAGTCACTGATCAAAAGAAAAATCCCTCAGAGGAAATAGAAATACACAACGTAAACAAGCACACTTACAGATACATAACAGATGTAGTGATATTGATATTTGTTTTGCATTTCATTCTACACTTGCAATTCCTTTATCCGTAAAATATAATGTCAGTCACAGAGCAGGGCTTCGGCACTGACAGTTGTTGACAACAAAGATAAATACAGCGTATCCAGTTTATTAGGAACACCTGTGTAGATGTGTTAATTCCCCTTATGGAAATACATGAGAGGTGTTTCTAATATTCCCCTCAGACTGTAAATAGGGGTTAACAAAACATTAAAAACACCTCCTAATATGATGCAGTTTTACTTTTTCAAAGTTATATTTTCCTCTACCTGCTCCACTCTGCAATATAAAACATGTCAACTGATAAGCCTCAAGAATTGTCTTTGGTCACGGCCGACACTCAAGCAGGACTGGATCTGATATTAAAATGGAATTGGACTCAACAGAGGTGGTCTTGCCCGGAGCCAAGAAACAAAACAGCCTCGTAAAATTTCACGAAATAAGCACAAACACTGAACCATGAACTTTGCATTCCTCCTGCCCAACAAGGTGTCCTGCCAATAGCACCACTCAGATATGGACTTTGGACACGGGCACGTAAGATAAAACTTCTGACTGCAGAAATAAAACTTCTCCAGTCTCACCTCTTCAACATCAACTGGCCTCAGACCACCTCTTGGACAGCTGACCACTGGATATTTGCTCTGTGACGCCTGTGAAGTGAAGCACAGAGCTCTGAAAGGCCAGCCAGCTGTTCTCAAATGTCACCTGTGTCCTGCTGAGGATTTAGCTCCTTTAACTGGCTGAAACACACAATCAGACATGTTACAACTTTACATCACAGCCTTCATGTTTTCTGGGATCTAATTAGCACAAAATCATAAAACCACACATGCATAGACCGCTACCCCCCCCCTTCACCATCACTGACTAATTTATTAATGATAAATGTACTTGATCTAAAGTCTGACAGGATGATTAATGTGAGGAAGAATATGAGTATGCTTTACGCACGGAAGATTTCAGAGGGTGTGAATTTTTTTTCTGTCAATATAACTACATGACAAATTCCCCTCTTGTCACTTCATCCCTTGTATCTACAAACACGGTGGCTCATATTAGTTTTTCATATAAATCTGCAGTTTGTCATCCAGTTGTTTCTTGCTGGGATTTTATTTGAAAACTTTCTGAAAAATGTCCTAAACTTACTCATAAATTTCTCATTTAAAGATACAGGATATACGATTTTCCAACGGTGAGTATCTACATCACATACACCCTTAAGGGCCCCTGTGGAAATCTTCTTTGAAACACTTTTTTTGATCTCCCCCAACAGTTTTAGTATTACCTTGCAATACTTTTGCATCCTCCTGCAATACTTTTTCAAACCTGGCTAATAGTAGCCTTGATTAGGAAGACACAGGGTTGTTCAGCTCCTGTTCCTTCCTCTACGTCTGTGTATGTTGGAGTCAGATGTGAAAGCCATATATTGTTTGTCCTTGAATGTGCATTTTGTAACGTCAATTACTTTTAACTTGCAAAGAAGCCACAGTCTAAATTCATTTTCTGCAAAAGGGCAAAATCAACGACAGCCAGTGCAGCACAGCGTACAGCGTAGTGCACAAGATGCCTGGTTACCTTGTTTATCAAACCCTTATGCTTAAATAAAAAAGCTCATTTTTAAAGGAATAACAGTATGCAAAAGATTTGTGAAACATGGTACTTAACAAAGACCTAACAAAGGACAGGGACACACTGTGCTTCATTAATACATCTCTTTCACAGATGTGGATTTCATCCAATCTAAATCCAGTACTGAATCTGCTCATTGATCGCAATGCGTTCAAATGCATTATTAATATATTTAGATTTGGCTTTCAACTTTTGAAAGTAACTTAAGCTATAAATAACAAAACTTTAAAGGTTCAGTTGAAATCTGTCAGCTGAGAAAGCAAAACTGTTTGAAACAAACCTTCACAAACAATCTTTGTACAGACACTGGCTTTCAGAGGGCATTTTAACCCGACTAACAGACAAAACTTTCAAGTTACTGAAGGAATTAACGACAGCTGATATAACCTGCTACCTGCAACGTTTGACCCAGGGAAAGCAACGGTTAGCGCCGGCTAAAAATGAGAAGCTGCTACCTAAATGTTCCCTTTCGGGCGGTACACTTGGTACAACACATTAGTAAGGGGAGTGTGTCCTCGCTAGACCAACCAGAGGAACCTCTCTTACCTAACCTGACATGATTGTAGAACATTGTAGAACATCAGTATCCAAATAATAAGTGTCACTGACAAAAATCTTTCCATTCCTGCTTTTACCTATGTGCTTTTTCCTGCTTGAATCCTCCTTTCGTGTATTTTTTATACTCCTCCTGCCACTCCTACATTTGTACAACAAAGTTGTATGTTTGGGCTCTCAGAAATCCCATACCTTTGTTTCAGCAAATGCACTTTCCTAGTTTCACAGTAATAGCTAAAAAGTAAGTTGTAATAAAAATATGTGTATGCGTTATGGATCTACTTCCCAAGGTACTTTTTACAGCAAAATCACAAACTGGCTTTCAGGATGTTGCTAGGTAACAACAAGACATTAGACTGTCAGTTTCATAAAGCCACTTTACAACTTGCATCGCTGTCATGGCTTTTAGCTGCACTGTGCTTGTTTAGCTTCCCTAATGGGTCACTTTCCCATAGCCTAGCTAACAGGTACTTGTTTACCCTGTTTAGCTCGCATATTCAGCATGCTTACTCGCGACGTGAAATGGACCCGCAGAAAAAGAAAAGACTTTCCAGTGAGTCTAGCAAGGCTAGCAAAGCTGAAAGCAACATTTCGTCCTCGCCTTAGTGCTTGTGGATGTTTCCTTTCTGAGGCGTGTGGAGGACTACTCAGCAGAGACTTCTAATGAGAAACAGGGAGGAGAGAGAAGGGATTTCAAGACAGATTTGTTAGTGTCAGAGCGTAGGAAATCTGTGTCATCTTAGTTACTTGCACTGTTGCCCTGTTTATTGTGAATGGATTATGCTTTATTAACTTGATACTAGCTAAAGGGAGGTGGTGGCATGCTACAGCTAGTGTCCTGAGGTCTTGTCGTCCATATTTTGGGGGGAATATTGGGGTTTTAGCAACCTGGAGCAGGATATATATACTACAATTACAGGGGGAGCAGTGTCTCAAAAGTCTTGGCTGTACTTTGTTGCCATATAAAAGTCGATAAAACCCCAGCGTTATTAAAGCATACAGTATTCTGGAAACACCAACTAATAACTAGAAACACTGGGAAACTGATCACAGTCACAATGTTTTGCTTACCGTTTCACAAGTTGCTTGCTGGTAGGGTTTACATCATCAGTGCAAGAAAAATGAAACCAGAGTATTTGGTGCTGTACAACACAGCTCTGCACGTCTGAGATGACAGCAGGGGAAAGCTTTGCTTGTCAGTCATCTCTACAGCTGACGTAAATGAAGATGTTGGCACATGATGTGATTACCTGTTAATAATGCTCAGTGGGCATTGTTAGACAGTGAGTTTTCCATTGCTCGAAACCAATTAGCCATGATTCAACAATGGTTGATTTCTTCCAACAGTGGGGAGCTATCGGAAAAACAAAGCTAAGATTGCACAACATGAACAAAAAAATAGAACGACAAGTGAGTAATACTGAGAGGAAGCAATAGACAACATACAATTATACTGTACTGTGTGTTCCTTGTATATTTTTTAACCTTCAGAAATGAGAGTTTGGATGTTTTTCTCCTCAACTGTCACCACTGAAGGTTGAAAATATACAGGGGTCACACAGACTAGTGTGAGTGCATGAAAGGAAGGGGTTTCATAACAGAATGCATTATTTGAGAGTGTTTTCTCAGTGAAGGCCAGACACACTGTGAATACGAGTTGGTATGTGATACACTCAGAGGGCATACTTCCTGGGGGGAAGAAACATATGACAGTGTTTCGTTTTTAAATGAAAAAGTTCCAATGAATGAAAAAAAACCAGAGGATGGAGAATATATCACATTTTCAACGCAATGACCTTTTCTTTGATGGTCGCTGTGGTCAGGAGACTCTGCTATCAAACTCGAGTCCTTCGAGGTAGGAAGGGAAGATCTTTAGATATCTTGCAATTCTCAAAAAAAAATGAATCAAGATGGCTTTAAATGAATATGTTATTCAGTGCTGATGCATCCTTTTGAGTATCACAGAAGACACTCATGTTTGCCCTGATTATTCAGTCCATAAACTTGTAGAAAAATATGAAACCTTGCATAGACTTCTAGTCAAAAAAGCTATTAGGTATTCACAGAATCTGCTGCTGTGCTGGCAGGTGTAGCTTTGTAATGTGTTTACATTTCATTTTAGGTTTTCTCAATATGTTGAATTAATAACAGTCATATCTGCATTGTGTGAGGAGCCAGGGGCTAGATTCTGTTTGCACAGGATGAACAATACAATGTCTCTTGTGTATAAACTCCTAAATATTTTTCCCCTTTCAGCCCATTACAGTCTCATAGGGCTTCACATAGTAAAACAACAATGAAAACCACAAATGGTAAAGCTTTAGATTACAGCCCAGAAATTACAGTGTAAATGTTTTCTACATACAGTATGGGGTACTTACTGGCTACCTACTGGTAGGTACAAGTAGGTGCCAAAAGTACTATTGTAACAGTTAATAATATATTTAATGTATATTAAGGAAATCCTACTTACTACTATATATATTGGATAATTGATAGGTAAATAACTAAGGGTTGTACCGGCATGTTCAAATGTTTTAAATAATTATACTACTGTATAAGTAGTAATAATAATAAGATATATGTAATCATTATAGCAGTGTTCCTTGTCAGTCCAGTAGCCTACATATACAGGTTTTTGCCAGCAAGATCAAGAATGACCAGTAGGTGGCAATGATACAACATATATGGGTGTAGTTTTTGTAATTACAATGCGTATCGTGTGATCTCATTTAACAGAATCTCCATTGAGAACCATCATGAAGTTCATGGCCATGATGTTCAGAATTTCATTCTGTGGTTTGGGGTTTGTGTACATTATGGCACGCTCTGTTAGCCACTTCAGTAAAATGGGATCACCCTCTTCTTCCCTACGTTTCAAGAGCTGATATAGATCACCACTGTCATCAGTGTGGCCTTTTCAGGCTTATCCCCGTCTTGCCACTTGCCGCACAGAACTATCCTTAAGCAGTGCCTTGCCACCTCCTGCCGTTTACCCCATGCGCTAGATAACTAGGCACTGATTGGATTCGGCTGGTGTGCACTCACAGTCACGTAGTGGCGGTGAGCTTGGGAGTTTTGGTTTGTTGTGAATTTGTCAGTGGCTTTTTTCCAATTTCTGAAGCCTGCACTAATTAAAGCAGCATTAGCTCTTTGTCCAAAAGAGGACTGGTTTGAAAATACTTTTCTGCAGTAAATAAAACAGGACTCCTTTCACTGATGGACCATAATGTAGCCATGGAAAATCTCGAAACCATTTCTGTTGGAATGTCAACGACTTTTTGGCAAGAGTGTTTCTATACATCGGGGATGTGGTTGGTATGGCTTTGTGCCGTCACTGAACTAAAACATGCTGTGCCCCTGTCCCCTGTGCTGGTGTTGGCAATACGGTCCTCGTGATGTGCTGTGCCCCTGTCCCGTCATTTGAAGTCTCAGGCTCTCTCCCTGGCTCTGAGCCTTCCACCATTCTCACTGACTCTAAACAGTCTGTCTCCTGGACTAGGAATACGGCGTTTTCCATACTCATAACTACCCAGTACAACACAATTCAACACAACAGCAAGGCTATTAAAGAGGGCTCTTTCTTTAACAACGCTGATTAACAAAAGCTCAACACACACACACACACACACACACACAAAGCATGTAGGTTATTAACAGTTGGAGGAGAGAAGCAAGACCCATGAACTGATAATATATGTCTAATTAGAATCAGTTTTCTTGAAGAAGCAGATCTCTAATGTTTTGCTGTCAATGTGTAAGAGCCCAGAACACTATGGTGCGACAGACTGTATGATTAGGCTATGAGCAAGCCAACTGCACCATCAATGTTAGCTAGCTTTCTATGCAAGATATCTGTTTGGTTTCAATAGAAGGATAATATTAGTCAGCTACCTGACATTACACTTTCAGAGATTCTTCTCTGTCTGTCCTCAGCCAAAACAAGTATTTGGGTCCGAACCCCCCTCCCCCTGTAATTTCCAAAAAGAATTTTCCCCATAGACCACCATTATAAAAGAGACGTCTGTAAAACTGATGACATGACACCTCAAACTACAAACAAGGTCAATTACTAGTCTTTTTTTTAATTTTTAAACCCTGAAGGTTTTATATTTGTAAAACTTCCCATGTGCCTAGAAAAGCATTTAACATGAGATTCATGCTTTATCTGAAGTGTTTTCAAAAAGTATTTTCTTTTGGTTTACAAGAGAAAAGACTTTAAGGACGAGGACTAACTGGTTGGTTTGGCAAATGAATGCCTGGTTAACATTCCACATCCGTTAAAGAGCCGTGCACAGCTGCTTCCCTGAGCTTTTCTGTGGGACCTTCCGGTACTGTCTCCCACGCAGTGGTTGAGACATTCACAAATGGGCTAGGTCCTTCTCTAACATCAGTTTTGATCGTCAGATGGATAATTACACTGCAGCTTGTGGGCTGTAATCCAAAGCGTTATGCAATAAACCAATACAAGAGCCCCTAAGCCTTAAAATTATACTACACTAATTTTAAGTTCATCTCAGGTTAGTCTTCCCAGCATGTGTAGAGGGTGTCTGGGATTTAGTTTCAAATCATTTGAACAAATAAAGACTAGAAAATTCACCTCACAGCATTAGAAACACTGTTTATTTAACATGAATCAGGTTGCAGGAATGTGAAAATAAGGGAAAAGCACAACAAACAAGACCAGAACCAAAGGGATTATCACAATCCGACACTGCAGTCCTGCAAAACGTAAATATAATTGTGAATACTTCCTTCCAGTTTAATCCTGTGCCAATTCATAAATACCAGAAAAACCGTTTTAATAATTCTCTCTATAAACCTGTGTAATCCATTACTAAAGGTCTTTCATACTTATAGGATGATAAGGTATATCCCCCATAATATCCCTCCATAATAACGACACAAAAATATGTTTGACACTGATGATTTGTCCTCAGCCAAAACAAGTATTTGTATCCAAAGATGGTTTTAAATATTCATGTCATGTGCGCATGACATCATAATAAAAGCATTCTAATTATTGACAAAGAATGAAGGGGTCTTTTTTTTTTTTTAAAACAAATCTTTTCTTTGGCAACATCTTTAATGAGCACCTTCTAGCCACTATTTTATTTTTAAACTTGGCTTTTTGTCACTCTCGCACAAAAACACATTTTGTGGTGTACAAAAAAACAAGAACCTGCGATATGCGGTGAATAATATGATATTCAAAGTAGCTACTAGATGCACTGTGTGTCCTAAGATCTTCCTGATTAAAATAGATCGACTTGTCAAGTTTGAATCTCCGAAATGGCAACAAAGAAAAACAACCTCTCTTTCAGCACCAAGTTTCACAATGTAATAGCTACAATAACTGCAGACAAGACAATGTTTCTTCCATTTTTATGTCTGTCTTTTCACCTCCAGGCTGTCAGCGTAACCATTTTTCTGACCTCCAGATTATTATTCTTGAGTTCCAGACTGGCTGGGAAACTCTGGGAGGGGGGGAAGTGAAAGAGAAATACTCACCCCTCCCTCAGAAACCAGCCTTGATGTGCCTTGAGCAAGACACGATCCCAGAATTACTCCACTTGAGCTGCTCAGAAAACTTTGTTGTACTTGGCAGCTCCCAGTTGAGTAAATGTGTAGCAGCTTCGGATTTTATTCATCCTTTAAAGAATACACAAACACACGCACACACAAAACCACAAGCTCGCAGTCAGACAACTGCACGCGCACACAGCGTCATCCTCTTCACACTTTACCCGTGCATGACACTGAGTTAAATGGAATCTTTAATGGACTTCAAGGGTCATCGGTGGCTGGCTGGACGCGATAGCATCAGTGCTGCAGCTATGACACCACTGGGACGACTGGGGCAGCAGTGGAATCAGACTGGGCTAATCTGCCCGCAGGACTGACGCTATCAGCAGGCTCATCTCTGCTGAGAATGAGATCCCTCTCACGACCTTCAACAGATCCTTATCACGCTTGGACAAAAAACTGAGTGTGCATTTGAGTGTGTGGATTGGCGGCTGTGTGTGAGTCAGTAAATGTAAAGTTATGTGTGTGTGTGTGAGAAGTGTGGAGATGTAAGGAAGGCTGTCAAAGGCTTTTGAGTGTGTATGGACGTGTGTGTGGCAGGATATACAGTACAGTTTGAATGCAGCATTTGTCCTCTACACTCTAATTGCCTCGTTTCTATCACTACAAGAAAGCCTGCAGCCCCTGAGGCATCCTTCAAAGAACACATACATAACTCATATGTTCTTACTTAATGCTATAAGGGGAGAAATGTAGATGGTGTTGGTTTTATGTGCCGAGGTTTGAAAGGAAAAGTTCAAAAGTTTTGGAAATAAGCACATTCACTCTCTTGCCAAGAGTTAGAAGAAGAGTGAGAAGATCAACACCACTCTCATGTTTGTACGCTAAATATGAAGATAAAGCTAAGAGACGGTTAGCCTAGCTTAGCATAATGACTAGAAGCAGGTGGAACTGTAGCATTTGTATTTGACGATTTTGTCTTTCAGGTCACCTGTTTTGGGCTGGCTGGAGATACGACCATAAAGGAAACCGGCTGGGGGTTAATGGCAAAGCAAATGGCAAAGCAAATTAACTGGTGAGGGGTGAATGGCAAGTATGGATTTCAGCCACTTGCCGATAAAGATGTCGTCTTCAGTGAGGTTTTTTTCAGTATTATAAGGTTAATCCATTTTTTTCTATGAGAGTTAGATAAGAAGATCGATGCCACTCTCATATCTGGTCGCTAAATTTGAAGCTAAAGCCTGGAGCTGGGTAGCTATTAGCATAAAGACTGGGAACAGGAGGAAACCTTTCACTAATTTACACATTATATGTTGTTTGTTGTCTGTACAGTCGCTGAACTGCAAAAAAGACAAGTTGCAGTGTTACGGGGTGCTTTGCTACCAGTGTTTATGCTAGTCTAAGCCAATCTGCTGCCACCTCTAGCTTTATATTTAGCATTCAGACATGAGAGTGGTATCAATCTTTTCTTCTAACGCCGGGCAAGAAAGCAAATAAACGTATTTCCCGAATGTCTTGTATTCCTTTAAGATACACTATCTGTCCCTGAAACATCTGCTGCCAGCCTATTACAATGGAATTTCATTCTTGCTTTTCACACCGGGACATTGATCCTGTTGAAATGTCTTACTTTAATGTTTGGAGCACCAAAAGCAAAATTCTTCTCTATTGAGTTGACGTGGCAGCAGAAATCTTAGAGATGGATATCTGGATAAATCTGGTTACTACAAGGGTGAGTGGACCAGTATGTTAGGGGGTTTTTGTAATGTGGGTGAACCGACCCTTTAAAATGATTTGTGAGACTCCAACTGAACTTCAGAATATAAGAAGTTGTTGTAGTTTCATTTGATATTTAGTAAAATATTGCAAGGGATTTAAGTGACTACTATAACATTATTATTATTTTCATAAGAACATCATATATTAAAGCAAGTGGTGTTCATTTCCTTTAAGGGAATGCCTCTGGAGGTGCACAACTATCACTTTCATAAAACTGTCATATTAGATTCTTGATTTATTAAAATGCAAGTCATTCGCTGTATATGTATGTCAGTAGTGCCTACACTCACAATGCAATTATGAGACTGTTACCACTTCTTTACCAAGGGAAAGCTTTTGGATTTGAAATGCAATAACACCAAAATACAGAGATCAACCAAATTGATTTGTTTTTTATTAAATAATAATAAGCCACATTGCTTTGGAGCAGTGTGAGACCCAAATGAGAAAGCAACAATTGACAGAAAAGGAATTCAATCAGTTATACGCGTGCCAACTAAGAATTATTGCACTTCCAATAACATTATCTATTGGCCAACACTCAATACAACACCTCCTGCTTTTTCATATTGTCTGTGAAAACAACAAAATGGATTTTTGTTACTCACATCAATCACAAGCAATAGATGCAACAAAATTGTTTTATGCCACACAAATCAGCCATGCAGGACCAGTGGTGATACTGTAATGATTGGATTTAGCACTGAAAGGAACAACAGTCTAGTTTATGGAAATTTGAATGAGGCTTATCCACAAGTGAGCACAGGTGGCTGCAATTTTCATTGCGTTACATTTTATGATTTTCGATGGAGGCTTTTAGTGTAAAATAATCAATATGTGTTCCATTAATATAGATAGATAGATAGATAGATAGATATAGATAGATAGATAGGCACAGAGACAGAGGGAGTGAGGGTTAGAGAGCAGCTGCAGCGGGGGAAGGAGGAAATTGAAAAGTGTTAATCAGCAGCTCAACTGTTTAATTGTAGAAGCGAATGGAAAATCCAATTTGTGTTTTTGCTATTGTCTCGCAAACCATAGTCGTCTCTGTTTTATGCACCTGCAATGGTTGATTAAATTGTGCTTGGAACCTGAAACAAGCCCAAACAACATAAAAACAAACCAGCTCTTGTAGGGTAGACACGATTTATGGCCCTGACACAAAATTAAATTGTGTTTGCTATATTGTTACAGTTTAATTTTACGAACGATTTGCTGTAATTTCAGTTTGGCTGAGCCAAACCTTGTAATGTTTTCCTTTTTAAAAAGGCATTCATAAGCTTAACTCTTCCGTAACATTCAAATAAAAAAGGCGGCGGAGGAACAGAGGAATGGAATGAAAACTTTGGCTTGATTCATTTGCAGCAGGATTTGGGGGTGGCGGGGTGGGATTTTGTTGCTCAATAACCCATTCTGTATCTGTGGAATTGCAAATCAGAATACACTTTCAAAGGGGGGGAATAAGAGACAATGGGGTTCTCTTGTGGATGTGGGATGATCTGTCCTGCACGTTGAACACAAAGAGCTGATAAGACCACATGACTGTGTCGCCTTTTATCACAGTGAGCTGCTACAGAATCCATTATCAACCTTCCACGACATCATCTATGACAGAATGAGAAACCGAGGTAAGAGGAGGCTGAGAGGACGAGCAGTCGGATTGATTGTGATGGAAAGTCTCCTGTACTGTCCTGTACAGTGGCTGCATGTCTCAGGTCCCCAGCTGCAAGATAATGTGAAGCGTATGGTTCGTATCTGTCTCCTAATCCAAGTACAGTTTCCTCACTACTGCAGTTAAGCTACTTGATGTACGCTCATTAAATGTTACTTATTGCATGGTTCTGTAAAGGATTCTTTCCAACACATGAGAAATATAAGAGGAAATGTAACTCCAAGCCTGTCCTGCATATCAGATCACTCTCAAAGTGGCCATATCTGGCGCAGCCTCTTTGCTATCTGCAAAATCTCATGCAGAATATCAGGAAAAGGCTAAGCCTGCCTGTTAGTCATGCCCACTGGTAGCCAATTCTATGGAAGTCAGTATGGAAGAAGTAGAGAGAAGACAGAAGGAGGAAGGATGCATGTTTTTAGCTATGCTAGTGGCATGGCTCCAGGGATGGCAATGTGACTTTTTCTGTCGCGTCACCATGAGGTTTACATTTTTGTTTTTTAGTGAAATGTCTCAACAACCATTGGATGGATTGCCATGGAATTTAGTATGGACATTAGTGTTCCCCTCAGGATGAAATGTAATAACGTTGGTGATCCCTTAACTTTTATTCTAGAGCGTCATCATCAGGTCAAAATTTCAATTTGTCCAATACTTTGGTTTAAGACTAAATACCTGCAAAACTAATGACATTCCCATCAGCCTCAGCTGCACTTTGTTCTTCGTGCGAATTAGCAAATGCATGCTAACTCGCTAAACTAAGATGGTGAACACCGTAAACATTATACGTGCTGAACATCAGTGTGTTGTCGTCATTGTCAGCATGTTAGCATGCTGATGTTAGCATTTAGCTCAAAGCATCGCTGTGCTTGAGCCACTAGCGTGGCTGTAGACTCTCAAGTCTTGTTGATACTTTGTATTGAGAAAGGTGAACAAGTTTTTATAAAATCTTTTCATTTGACGAAAGAGGCCAAGGTTCTAAAACGTTTGCTTTGTAGTACGGCATCTCAGAGCTGCCAGCATGGTTGTAGACTTTAAATCTTTTTTTCATCTATTTTTCTGTCTTACAAAGTATATTCTAAGTGCTTTCTCATGGGAGCTTTTGTGTTGGTTTAAATTTAACTGAATATAGGAGAGGGGTAGCAATATGTTAATTCATCCCTAGTTCTTGACAGCCTGCATTAAGTTAGCTAGCCTGCACCACAGCAGTGATTAGAATATACATTCCTGTCAAAGTTGAGAAAGTGTTTCAGATGGCCCATCAGGGAGAGAGCTACCTTGGCTTCATTTTCACTGACCCTGCACATTGGCTGAATTGTAAATAAGGTAATAGTTTGCTTTAGGAATATTGTCCATGTAGTTGTGTCTCGTTTTGCATCTGCATCTAGTGCAGTAGACTATAACCATCCAAAATATTAATACAAAATTCTTCAGTGTTATAACAAGTTAGACTTTATCTGGACCAGTTGTCAAGTCACCTCATCTGCATTTTAGCACGCTGTGTGAAAAGGGAAGGAACCAAATATGAATTTTCCAAATTGTCCTTGTGATGAATGGAGGGACGCTGCAGCAGCAGTCTAGCAAAGTATGCAGTAAGTACAGATGTCCATAAGATATACTGTAGATGAGGCGTGATATTTATTCTGAACAGCCAGAAGCCAGTTTTATCACACTCCATCCTGTTCTTGCAGCTATTCTACTGCAGCGTGTTCCTACCACAGATCATCATCTTCGGCTGCAATGAGGGGAAATAGGATGAAATGAGTTATGCTCTGTTCTGTGGTTTTGCTTCATGACACTAAAGCTGCTATAATCTATGTTATATTACAATGGATCAAATGACTACGTGTATCATGAAAGGGCTTGCTCGAACCCACAGATAATTATTTATCGCCCAACTCTGCAGTTCCGCTCAGCTCTACAAAACATTTTAGCATCTTTCAGCTCATTGTTTTGGTTTAACAGCCCATAACTTTACTGTTTTGGTTCAGTCTCACTTTCATTAGGACCGTTTTCAGATGCAGCAGGCAGCTTTTTCTGCAAAAAAAAGCTCTGATAAACCCACTGTACACTACCTGTCCAGCACCGAATGACAGACAGACAAAGTTAACGACTAGCTGGTGAACACAGTGAAACATTTAGCAGCTAAAGAGCCAGATATTTCTCATAGGAGGTGGGGGAGACCAAAACAGAGCTAAAAGGAGAGTGAATTTGAGACTTACATTCATCAGGTGGCTAGAAACACTTCAAATAAATGCTAATGATGCTCCGTGTCTGCTGGATGTGTAGAAAGGCGACTGTTTGCTAACATTGGTGGCCATTAACAGTTTTATAAGGTGATAATATGTCAATGTTGTGTTTACAACTTGTTGCGCTGTCCTCTAGTGGTCAAAAATCTATTAATGCAGGTTAAACCAATACACTAAAATCTATCTATCTATCTATCTATCTATAGAGACTTGCATGTAGACTTGCAATAATGCATGTTGAATTTGCCAAAAAAAAAGCAATATATTTCTGCTCCAGTGAGGCTGGGATTCACAGACATACTACCTTAAGAAGTGAGCCCTTTCTAGCTGTCATGTCTGCACAGTGAGGTTGCATCAAACTGTCTGGTGCTGGTGTCTGGTACCTTTTCTGAGAGGGATCAACTGTGTGTTGCAACTGTTGCATAAAAAATGTCTCTTGAATTTCAGTAAAAATTCATCACTTATTACCACTCCACCGAGAGGAATGTGATAGATATGTGATTCTGCTCTGTCAACCTCTTTGCGATCCTCACTGCATAGCACAGAAAACTGACTGGCTTAGGGACCCAATTCTCACTGTTATTACACATGACAATATGTACTTTCGGGAAGCTCTTACATATTGGATTGCACACAAAAAGTCAAAAGATAAATGCACGCACATCCAGACAGAGATACACATAACCATGCACTCAAATATACACACAGACACAAACACAGCTATCACCCCTAAAGCAAGAGGTGTGTGCTGTTATCACTTTCAGGAGGATAAACAATGTTAGTGAGAATACTAATCTTGGTGTACCAGCTCAGAGCGTCTCCTCCATTGCCGGGGTATAAATAGCATAATTAGCCACGGGAGGAAACACAAATGCCACTTATCTCACTAACCGCTGCACAGCGTTCCACATTCCTCACGCACATTTCTTACTCCGATCCATCCTCCGGTGCTGCGCCTTTTCGACACACTCAGTATCTGAGACTGAAGGGAAATGCAGGGATGTAGGGTCGGGAATGCGGGGAGAAGATGGGGGAGAAATGCCAATTTACATGGAGTTAATATTCTGTTTCATCTGCAGATTCTGGAGGCTGGGACACTCAGGCCTGAAGGGAGAGGGGGACCGTGAGGATGAGCGAACGTGAGGTTTCATGGCGTGTGTTTTACCAGGCGGCTGGATGCACGCCTGACGAGCAGCACTCATATGTGGGTGAGAGCAGGCACTCTTTCACACACTCACACAAAAAGCAGCAGAAGGTGCCGTTGAAAGTCCTGTCTCAGAGGTCACCGAGCCAGATGTTGTCCACTGATGCAGAGAGGAGCAGTGGGACATTCACTACAGTGGACCAGTAATACTCAGCCAGAGGGCATTGGAGTGAGCCGTGACATTTTGCTCAAATATAATAGAGACAAACTTGTGACATTTTTAAAACCAAATATTGTAAGGATTCATGAACAAGTTGGTTACAGTTGGTTACAGATTTTCATGAAATCAAACCTTATTTTTGATACTATTTATGGTCTACAAATTTTCAGCAATAGCCATTTAATGTATTTACAGTCCGTAATTACCTCTCTATACAGTAGTTTTATTTGTTTGTTGCTGAGTCTGCCATTCCTGCCCTGGATTCAGTTTGTGTTCTGTTCTATAATATAATACTGTTTTTCATTTTATTTTATTGATATCATATTAGCTGTAGCTGTATTAAGTTACTGCTAATGCTAACCCAACTTTTACCACTGCTGCTTCTTCACATTAAAAGCATTGTGAAACACAGGGTGGTTTTTATTGTGAAGCGGTCACAGGAAATGCAATGTAATTTTGAATTATTTATACTTTTTTATTAAAACAAAGTAAGTTTATTTGGATGCACTTAAAACATACACTAGTTGGTCTTCTGTTGTCTAACAAAGAGTGTTTGCTGCACCCAGAACTCTGGGACCTGTAGTATTTATTAAATTGCACTTTCAGTCATCACCAGTAACCATGGGTGTCGCCAAATTAAGCAGGACTGAAATCTGACTGAGGATTATAACTTTAAATTTTTCTATTATAGGCTATCATTAGCCCCTTCAGGCTAACATGTTTAATATTTCTGCAAGAAATACCACATTCATCATGGTGGAGGTTATATACTTAGAAATACTGTAGTGTCTGCTGTCTTACAAGTGTAATGTACTAAATTTTGTATTATACAAGTATCAAGAGATTAAAAGGTAAAATACCATAAAATAGGTCATATTTTTTGACTTTCTTGACCTGGATAAGAGCCACAGCAGCAGACTACAACAACAGATTGTGGTTTTTGCAAGAAAACCTTGCATTTCCTAATGTGGCTGCGCATATTTAATAACCGTAGAGCAGATGAAACCCAAGCAAAAACCATTGTACGGTTAAAAAAGTCATGGCATCAAACCTGAGAACACCTTTTTTGTTTCTTAATCTCTGAACTGTTGACGTGTGGGAGTACAAGCTTTTACAGTAAACTAACTTCAACTGAGTGTGAGAATGACACGTCATTTTAACCAAGTGATGCTTGTTCTGACATTCTGACTCCTCCTGGGATTAGAGTAAAGTGCAGGCTGTTTCAGTACTGAACTTATGATTCATCTTGGGACTTGTGATTAGGTCCACGCCGTCCCGCTCCTCTCACTTCAGCGATGAGTGGGCGCTGACTTGCTGCTCACTAACAGTCACTCAGGCTTATGACTCAGAGCGGGATACTATTCACCCTCTCACCTTCTTGCCAAGCACTGTGATTGGCACTAGAGTGGCAGCCCACTTTGGTGGGATCAGTTGGGACAAAAACTATAGTGTCAGTGTCCTGGCAGGCTACAGCTGTAAACTACCTCCCTGTTAGTGAGCAAAGCTTATGTGTGATATAGAACAATGGTTACTTATTGCAACTAGAACGGAGTACTGAACCTCAATACTTTTACTTTTTTGTACTGATTGAAATATGTCTATAACACCAAGTATCCAAAACTATCAAGTACCAGAGCTGGTTTTGAATATCTGGTCATATATTATAATTTGTAATTTTGTTCACTTATTCTTTGAACAAATAGTTTCCAATTTCAATCCAAATTCCTGCCAATTTTAGACTATTTTATGTAGGCAATGTTCTTGCCCACAATGACAATGCTAACATGTTGCTGTTTAGGAAGTAATGTTTCTCTTGAGCATGTCTTAGCTTAGTGTGTTAGCATGCTAACATTTGCTAATTAGCACTAAACACAAAGTACAGCTGATACTGATAGGAATTTAGTAATAAACCAAATTATTGGATGAATTAAAATGTAGACCTGCTGGTGGCGCTAGAAAGAAAAGCCAGGGAATCACTAAAGTCAGTAGGATTCATCCTCTGGGTAACATAACTGTCTGTACAAAATGTCATGGCAATCCATCCAATAGTTGTTGAGATATTTCAGTCTGTACCAAAGTGGTGGACTGACCAACCGACTGACTAGAGCCACGCTGCTAGCATGGCTGAAAGAAGTGTTATTTTAGTAATGAAGTAGTAATGGACAGAAAATGTTCCAAAAAACACCCAGCCCTAATTGTAACTGCAGTTCTGAGAACACATGTAGTGCCCTCCTACAAGCTGGTCTGCCCCTTTGCTAATTGCTGAAGGCTTAGTGAATGAGTATGTGTTCAGTACTGCTGTGTAACAGTGGCTGCTATTAATACAAATCAGTAGGTCTGACTGGCTGAATTCATGTATGCTAAATTTCCCATTCGCATGTAAGAAAATGATTGCATACAATGAGCATACAATACTGTCTGTGATAATATAACAAACTACTTCATGCACACTCTTATATGCATAGTGACTGTGCAGTTCACATCTGGCCAATGGTGTCCTTCATGGATAGTTCCTGATAATCCATATTTCATTTCCTGCAGGGTTATGGGAAGCAAGTCCCCAGAGGTTTCCACTTGTCAAACTGTCACATCCCAAAGGCCTCACAAGGAGAATGAAATTTGTTGATGTTTGCCAGAACCCACACATCCTCCTCTTCTTCAGTTTCTATTTCAATTTCTATTTCAGCGATTTTTTTCATGACCTCTATCTCAGGACTTAAGTCGTGGCAGCTGTGAAAAAACAAAGAGGAAAGGCACAGCAGCGCTATTACTGGATATGTTGCCTAACAGAGTGTAAAGCAACATCTGACACTTTGCACCCATTTTGCATCATTCAAGCCTTTTCATACAGTCTCTCTCAGTCTGGGACTCTATCACATATCCTGTGAATTAAATGTTATGCCTCTCTAAACAAGAAACCCTAATCCAAAACTGCAAATTTAAGTTTATTACGTTCATTTTGTGCTGCAAATAGTTCTACTTTTCTTGTTAATCTCTTCTCTTTTTTTCTTCTTCTTTCTTTTAATCTTTTTGGTATTATTAACTGGCACAGACGTCCACGCTAAGTAACTTTTCAACTTTTCAATTTGGATTTTTCCTTCTGTACATGTATCTATTTTCTTCATTGCCTCAAAGACACACATAATTCATCTGTTGAGGGTGAGCAGCTGGAGATAAATGTAAATGTTCTATTTATTTTGAGATTAGTGGTTTGTTTACACTGGTTATACTTGGAAATGTATTGAAATAACCTAGGTTATATAAAAAGCTTGATTTCTACTATTTAAAACATACTTCTGCATTCACCTAAAAGTCGTGAACAGACACATTTTATGTTTTTACCACCTTGACTTACCTTCCCATGTCTTTTGCTGCTTTTGTTATTACTCTCTTTTTTTATTTTTTACTATTTAACTGGCAGTAATTGCACTAGGCGCACTATGACTGTCATTGAAATGACTGCTAGTCCTCCTGGCATCCACAACCTCAGGATATCACCAGTAAATGACCTATCATTAAAGAGAGCCTATCCCAGAACCGTGACAATGAAACCATGTAATGGGAAAAGCCTGAAGGAATAATTTTAAAAGGAATGAACAAAATTACCCCAAAAAGTTTTCCTTAAAAGTCTATATAGTCTTATAAATGATGACTACGAGTGCTAAGCTTGTCCCTGGGCTATCATTTAAGTTATCTCACCATGAAATGTAAATTACAGTCTTCATAAGGTTGTAATGGTGCACTATTTTATTCATGAGGTTATGATTACTCCGTTTCTGTCCTTTGAATATTCAAAATGTGTCAAGTGCAAATGATTGGATCTAATGTGATCACTGGGACCAGGACATGTACTATGATGCATTATGAATTAAAACACTGCAGCATTCACTCTTCCCAAGGTTGCCAGGAGGATTCATGAGTTGCTATTAAAGTTCGGATCAACCCTGATAGTCTAAAAACCTTTCATAATGAATTATCTTCAATTATTACCAGTTCCAGTCCCACCATGTTTCATTTACATGAGCAGAGGATGATGTTGATACTCATTTACTGTTGTAATAAACGTGTGAATGCGAGCACGTGTGAAAAATGAATGTGAAAGGTCTGCTACAGAGATTAATTGGGGGCTTAGAGGAACACGAAGGGAGAAGTGTGTGTGTGTGTGTGTGTGCGTGTGCACCTACGTGCGTGATCTTACACTGCCTGAATGTAAAAGATGGATCACTATGGAGACGGATTGCAAGCCAGTAGGGAAACAGAGTAATTATGATGTGCTGGGAAGCAAAGTGAGAGCTGTCTTAAGAACTGGCCCTCTGGCCATCAGATACTCAAACATACTTCATTGCATCACATGGCCAATTACATTGTATGTCAGTGAGTGATTTATTGCACCAAAGCTAGATCTTGCTTGACAGACAGTCGGAAATGAGTGGGCGATTGTGTTGTATGGTTTTAGATTAGGTCTTATCAATTTGACACGTACAGCACACATACTGGTGTATTTTGAGGGAGTAACAGCATGTAACCAGCTCACACGCATACAAGAATGTGTACACAAACATGCTGAAGCTCACAGAACACACGGCCAGCACACACACTCACACAAACAGCAACTGCTTGTTTACTTGTTCTGGATCGACCCATGCTCCTGTGTATTGTGGTGAACGTTCAGTAGTGGGGCTGTAGCAAGAGCAATACTCAGCATTTAAAGAGTCATCCGAAAGAGTAAGGAAATAATTTAATGTGTTTATCTGCCTTAACGTAAACTGCAATCGACAGCAAGTTCGGCTAACTAGTTTACTATCTACAGGAGCAACTGTGTTACTTCCAAGGCTATGGAACACATCATTTACTTGGAAGTATTATACAACACCCTGGTGCTTATAATGACTCACAATAAAACACCACTTTTACTTCTCCTTGAATGTACATTTACGCCAGATAATTCTGAAGTATCTCCGTTATAGAGGCCATATGTAGTGAAATTGACTAACCATATGTTCTGAAACTGTATACCAATATATCTGATGAATATTTCTAAAAACAACTGACAGTGTACAGCCTAATAGTACTCATCATGTAATAGCACCAGCTGAACTTTAATAAATCTCGGCTGCAGCATTGAGAGGGTATAGGATGTACTTGCAGCATTTGTGCCAAAGCAAAAATTAATGGGACCCACATTCTCAGCTGAGTAATTACTGTCTCTTTAGAAATGTTACCCTTTGGTGGAAAAAAAAACTGAAGGCCACATTAAAGCACAGATGGGTGATATTTGCATGCTGATAATTACAGACCATCAGATTTGTGCTGAATGACTCTATCTATCTCTTGTTCCACTGGTACGGTAAATATCAACTACTTCTTTCCTCATTTGTATCACAATACCGCTGAGTATTCATCAAAGATCATTCCTATTATTTTCTTTATACAAAGCTTTATAAATTAGAAATGTGGTTTCGTTCACAATGGGGAAACAACACATATGAAAGGGAATACTGATGTTCTGTTTTTCTCCAGTAAAATTCTGTCAGTAACTTTAGGGCCATATTGGACTCTATAGAACCATTAGTTGAATTGTGGGGGTTTGCACCAGAGCCACCTGCTGCTGTCAGAGATCTTTCATCATGTGTCACAAAGATCTCTCTCCTTTGTGTTCACTTCACTGGTGTCTCTCGGTTGATATTAGATTTGTGCCAGGCAGCTTTCCGAGACAATAAGCATGCAGACATGGTGGGATTTCACAACTAAAGATGAGAAACCCAGACAAAAATCAGATATGACACTATGTTTTTTATCATGCAGATGCTGAAACATTCATTATGAAAGCCTTCAGCCGCGATACACAATACCGCCATCACTCCACTGCGGGAAAGGTGAAACTTAATCCGATTGGAGAGATTACACAAACGTATTTTTATCCTCATCATTCTTGTCAAAGCACCACGAGGCTTGTCAGTCGACAGGCCCTTGTCGTTTCCAGCAGCTCTGATTTATCTGCGGTTCTTGGCCTTTCATGACGCCCTCCTGTTTGAAGCCAGGGGATAAGGTCACCTCAGCGGTGAGGTGTTTGCAGCCTGTGTGTAGTGGGCTCAGGAGGCACAAGGCTTCTGAGGGCTGTACTCACCCTGTGGGTTTACATGAAATACTGAAGACATACGGGGTCCCACAGCTGTCAAAACTAGTGTGTTGTGAAACTGAGAAAAAAAAAGTGTGTGTGTGTCTGTCAGAGAAATTTCTCTGACCTAGACCTTCTGCATGTACAGCATGTCTATACTTCTTGTTATATCACTAGTCAAACACAAAATTGGAACAACCAAATTGTACTTGAATAGAATGAGTAATAAGAAACTCTCATTAGAATTTTGCTTTGATGGAAAACTTAATTCCAATAATTTTTTTAGACCCTCTCAATGCAGCTTTATATTCAAAATGAATGAATGAGATGTCATCTACTTCAAGTGCTACATTCCCCAGTAACTCCATTGTGGAAGTTAATTAAGAATCAAAACAGTAATAATTAGATATGGAATGTAATTTGGTCAGCTATGTGCCTCAGCTCTTTCTACCTTACCAGTGGTCTAGTAGTCCATGTAAAGGGTTTCTTCATAGTCTAAAGCTGTATTTGATCTTCAAAAAGCAGATCTACTATTAGAAGACTACAGAAAGCTTTGTGATGATTTGGAACAGCATTGGTTTAGTAAAGAATAAACGGATTAAAGTATTAGGGTGCATTCACACCTGTAGTTAAGGTCATTTGGTCCGGACCAAGAAAAAAGAGAAACATTGTTGCCTTTCAGTTTTAGTCCATTTCGTGTTCACACTGACTTACTACAAACCAAGAGCTGTAAACACACATCATCATGGACCCACGTGGGGAAATCAAATTCAGGTGACTGACAGCAATTTATACTTTAATGCCATGTCTATGTTCTCCGGTGTCACAAACAGCTCACGAAATACTGTGCGGTCACTGCGTTTCACTCACTTTTTATTGGAGAACTGACACAAGCTGAACACGCCACTCTTTTGAACTCATTTTCACTTTCTAATGTATCAGGGAAAATCCCCACACTCGTGCTGATCTGTAGATGTGTTACCATGGTTACAAAATGATCAAATGACAAATTATATAAATATGGTCTTTCCATCTCTTATACAGATTGGGAGATCACGCTCTTAACAGTTGAGAATCAGCAGATTATTCAATAGTAGATTAGATTTTGAGTTCATGCTAATATCACGTTTACTCTCACAAAGTCCTGTGGTTGGTGAGAGACCTGTCTTGGTAGGCACTATTGGTCCGGTTGTTTGCTCTGCACCAGAGTTCAATCGACAGCTTTCACACCAGCCTAAATGAAACAAACCAAAGGCAAAGAAAGTTTGTTTGAACCACGAAATAGGTTAGCTGTGAGAGCATGCTTTATTTGTTATTTTAGGTTAAAAGTGAAAAATTCATTACCTGACATTTAGCTCAAGTTACTGTATATATATCGACATTTGTCACAAGCATTCCAAACTAAAGAACATAAAAAAATCCTGCAACAGTGCGTTGGCAAGCGCCACAAAATAGCGAGTGTCACCATTTGTTCTTATCCAGCTTAATTAACCTACTTTTGATAAGTAAAGAGACACATTCAGAACATAAACTACACACATTAGTCAACAAAATACCTAAATCTATATCCTAGAATACATACTGTAGACCCCAGCAAGCTGTAGGCAACATTAATATAAAGTGCTACTAAAGGACTGTGTGTATTTACTGCATGATTGCCGTAATGGATAATTACATGGCTTAAATATTTATTTCCAAGCTGACAGAAGTTGACTTTGCCTTTGCTTGCTCACCTTTCCAGATCAATGTACCTTCAAAGCTGTGTCTGAAGGAGTCTTCAAAGGCCTCTTTCAGATGATTCTTTCACATGATGCTTCTTTCACATGTTTAATATAACATGACAACTGACCACAAGGCTCAAAGACCCAAAACATTCCAAGAGAGAGTCTATGAAGTGAGAGCGAGAGGCTTTCCTACAGAGATCAGTGGCAATACGTACTCCATCATGTTTTCCTCTTATTTTTCTGTTGATTTGAACCCAGGAACATTTCTAAAAATAGGCACACACAAATCTATTTTGATTGAATAAATGCAATTTAATTACTTATTTGTTTTGATAATGACTGTAGCAAGCTTGCCAAATGGAAACAGAGATATTTAAAGTAACCTGAATACAATGCCAGATAGTAAAAAGAGTATACCATCATTGCTAATTTTTGAATGCAAATGTTTGAAAGGGAAATCAAAGCCAACACTCTCCTTACCAAACTCTCCAGGCGATGGTACACTGTACATGAAAAGCAGAATAATACAGCACCTCAGGGGTAGCACTGAGATACATTTTGGAACATTATTTTGTCTGTATTTGGTCTAATTTCACTTGCCACGTCATTCTATAGTGTCAGCCTGATCTCTGCATCTGTGTAATTATTTCAGCAGTGCAGCAGTAAATGTCAAGGACATGAGCATGTCACAAGGTAGGTCAGGGCGCCACTGTTGTCTTTACAACCTTATACAGCAGGGACTTCAATCAGACAGAGGTGCAGTGGAGATGCTCCTGTTTCAAGCCATATTCCATATTCAAGCCAATATATTATTGTGACCTGGCTGAATCCTTTGTCACAGAGGGTTGAGCTGAGGAAAACAGAATCAAGGATAGCTGAACAAGTGCTATCCTAACATTTTGTCACGATAGAAAATGTTGAGCCATATTTGTTCAGTGTATAGTCCATTCTGGTGAATGACCAAGAATGTATGCTAGCACTTTGATTTACAGTGGAAGGTTCAAACAAGGCTCAAGAGTCTACAGCCCTGCTAGAAGCCCTTTGAGGCTGTACTTCGGCACAGCAGTGCTTCGAGCTAAATGCTAACGTCAGTATGCCAATATGCTCACAATGACAATACTAACATGCTGATGCACATATTTTTACCATTGTCATCATCTTAGCATTGGACAAATTACATTTTGATATTAAAGCCAGAGGAAACGTTACAACAACATTGAATTATTACAGTTTAACTTGGGGGTAACATTAAATGTTCATTAATGTTCGCGTTAATCCACAAATGTCAGCCTCATGGTGTCATCACTGTCAGGGAACTGTACAAAATTTGGTGCCAATCCATCCAGTAAATATTGAGATATTTCACCTGATAATTGAAAACTTTGGCCTGCTGTTGACGCTAGATGAAAAGTCAGGGGATCACCAAAGTTGTGGATATCTGTACCAAATTTCATGGCAATCCATCCAATAGTTGTTGAGACATTCCACTAAAAGCCAAAAATGTCAACCTCATAGTGGCGCTAGAGGAAAAGCGAGTGGATCACCAAAGTCATAGATTCATTGTTAGGGAACTGGATCATCTATGTTTGTACAATATTTCATGGTAGTTCATCCAATAGTTGTTGAGTTTAGTCTGGACTAAAGTGGTGGACCGACCGACCGACCGACCAACATTACCATCTTTAGAGCTACGCTGCTAGTGAGGCAAAAAAGTTCTTGCAAACCAGGAAGTCTTAATGGAAGGTGACTCTGTAGATAGAGAGGGTCAAGGAGTCCTGAACAATGTTGATCACCAGTGGTCCAGAGTCAAACAATCAGATCACGCCGACCCGTGTTGAGACAACATACTAATTGGGCTGATGAAGGTCCACAAACAGAAACATTCCAATTAAGTAAAGTGAGTAAGTGATTATCTTCCTCTCTGACTTTATATTTTAAAATGAACAAGACTTTGTTGGAAGGTTAAGAAAAATGCCAACAGCACAGCCAATACATTAGTTGAATACTAGTTAATCTCAGGTCTCTCCATAGTGAACTCATTGTGAACTTTCAGTTCATTGACCAGCCACTGTCCACTTAACCAATGGAGTCTGGGGATTAGCACTTGAGAGATGGCCTTTGTAGTGTTCAAGTGGTTCGCTCAATATTTGTCACATGTCTGAAATCTTGTTGACAGCCCATTGAAATATTGTAGGAAGTCAGCAAAAGACTATCAAGAACAGTTAAAGTTACTTGCCTAGGACCATATATTGTATGTCTCTGTTTTTCAGCTTCATCTTGGATAGGAGCTCCATCATTGCACAGTCAAACAAACAAAAACAATGAAAAATTTATAAAATCACCTACTCTAAATAAGACTTCATAAAGTTTCAAAAACTCTCAACCTGCTAATTTGGCCTATCTGAAAATACTGCAAAATTGTGACTGCACAATTGGTAACTAATTGGGCCAGCAAAGCTAAGCGTACTCTTAAAGCAGATTCCCCTTCCAGTCTTGGTATAAGTTTCATTGATGTGACGGAAACCTTTCTTGATGAGGTTCTTATTGATTAAGGGTGGCCATCACCCCTCTGGGTTCCATCTTAAACCAGGCCCCTGCAGATTTATGTGCTTTTCACAGAGGTTTATCTTTGCCTTAATGCCTCTTTGTTCAGCACTGTATTGGTGTTTCTGTCACGTTGTTAAAATCTATGGTGCAATATCACTCCCTTGGAATGGGCTCATCGAAGTGTCAGGCCTTGTAGATCTATGGCCCAATATGGCAGGGAGAGGAAAAAGGGTGAAAGAAGGAGCGGTAAACTCATAAACCTATATCTTTATTCTGACTGATGGTGTTTAATGTCCCTTTACAAAATAGGCAAAAGAGATAACACACAAACAGAAGACATTGTGTTAAATATATTCTCGACATGCACGATAAAATTATTCCACCATTTCTTGATGAGTGTTTCCATTTTCCTTTGGCCTGGATAATTTCCTCTGACATCTCGGCTCATCCACAGCACATGATTGCATGTGAAAGCACTCAGAGGAGTGATTGATATGTGGATGGCGTCTGCAGTTTTTTTTTAATCTCCTCTATGTAAATCCTTTCAGCTGCTGCATTCAGAAACATACCAGATGTTCTAACCTGCTAACCGCTTTGGTCAAGCTTCTGAGTAAGCTACTCTCACTGATTGAAACACGTTCTCTGTGATTATGGCAATCATCGAACCACTCTTGCTATGCATTTATACTTCCTCCAGCTGGTCCGTTTTGGTCACATTCCACGTTGCTGTGGAATTACAGCAAGGTGCCGATACTGAAGAGATCTGCCTCCAAATGACTAGTTTTATTATGTGAAATGTCATGTTATCTCTGACAACTGTGAAATTAAACACTAATTATTCAATACTAGAAAAGCTTTGCCTTTTTCATTTATTATTTCATAGTACAGTATATTGAATACACCAAGAGTCTTCTTTTTAATCATCTCCTCAAGCCTCTTCTTCACTTTCAAAGGCTCCTATTTTTGAATATTATCAGACAAAAAAAAATCAAAGCCCAATGATTATTGCAGAAAACATGATCTAAATACCCATCCAGCTATCTGGTTGAGCAAATGCCAGTGATGGCCAGTACTGGTATTCACTCCTCACACCACTGCTATTACTGAAAAAAGTATTTACATTACTGCCGCCTATAACTAAGTAATTAACCCTTAACCAGGTGCTAAATGGCAAATAATAAACAACTAATTAAATCCTTATTATCTATATATTGCCATTTTTGTGTCTCAAGAGCATAATCACAAGTAGCTACTGATTTCTTTATGATGTATTAAGTAAGTGGTATTTATTAATTAGCAGTGTATTGTACTACTCAATACTAATGCTTTGGTCGTTTTTTAGGTTTTTGTGTAGCTTGTTGTAGTGTTTACAGTTCAAAATTCAGTGATTACATTATAGTAATCACAGTAAAGCTGCTTAAAAAATTTGGGGGTTGGCTTGTTTGCTTTCTTACTGGGAGTTTGATGGCTGATATCAGTTTGGTCTCTCGGCATTCGGTTGACTTGTTCAGTAC
>NTHP01000313.1:248082-280025 GCA_003416845.1 Oplegnathus fasciatus | reverse complement strand
TCACTCAAACTCAACCACCACCAAACCTCTGTGTATTTACACTCCATTTTGCACATGTTTACATACTGTACTATTGTCAGAACTGTTAAAACCTAATCATTCAGAACCCAATCTACCTGCAGAAGAGGTGTATTAGAGGAGAGGACATAAGGTGTGATGTTGATGAGAACTCGTTGCCAAATGCAGAAGACAGGGTTGACTAGTGCTGTTGTATTTCTATATCTGTAGCTATCCTATACAAGTATGTATAGTGAATATGTGTAGTTTTGGATTGCATTGCTGGAATTACTTCAGTTTCATTTTGTACACATGGAATTACTCTGCAAAAATGGCAACAAAAAAAAAGCCTATTGAAGCATATTGCAGCATTAATTTCTGTGACATATAGTGTAAGGTGGCACAATCCATGCAATAAAGAAGTGATCTTATTTGTGTTGTAATGGAATCTTGGTTTATGATAAATAGAAAAATAAATAAAAGATACTTTCACAAAGACAACAGTGACACTAATGCTACCTGTTTTTGGTCATTTTTATGGTCAGTATATAATGAGTGACAAAGTGTTACTATTGGCAGACAAATGCTGTCAGTGTGCGGGTACACGAGTTGATCCTGAGATGTGTATCAAGTGTTTCGGTCGTGTTAGTGCATTTTGTTGCTAAAGAGAACCGTGTGAAGAGCTTGAAAAAGTGATATAGAGAATTGTGAGTTGGCAATAGTAAAAAAAACTGTGACCTAGCTGTTGATAGTCAGTAAATATGACTAAACTGTTGGCTGGCTGCTTGTTAAACCAGTGTCTTGCTTTCTATCATGTTTAATACAGCAATACAATAATATGTGGTGTGTGGGTGTGGAGGCTTTGGAATTGTTAAATTGTTAAAAGTCATCTTTGACGGAGCTTCTGAGTATCAAAAGTTAAGTAGCTAACAATTAATGTAACTGTCACTTCAGCTGCTGAGTAATTAGTAAAGTATAATAACAATAGGTAAGTAAAGTAATGTAATACATTTTAAATGAGTAATATATATATAATAATGATTAATTCATTACATTTTTGAAGTAACTTGCCCAGCATTGGAGAATACATATCCATATTTTAAATAAAACGCTTGAATTTACCTACATAAACGAAACCAGCTGTGAAAGAGTCTTCTTAATCTGCCGAAGTTAACCTTGCATCACCAGATCCTTTTTCCCTCCCTGGCACCCACAACAGCTCAAATTGCCCAGAGGAATGCTTATTTTCAGGCATCAGAGCGCAGGCCAGACAATGTCTGTCCTTTTCAAAGGGTATCAGGGATTGGCAGGGCCATGATCTCTTCTACTTGCAGGTCTTTTGTGATTCCCTGGAGGGGCTGAGGCCAGGCGGGCTCCCTGGCGCCATTCTGCTCTTTCACCCAGTCAGCCTTCATTAGACTCCACCGTAACATTCCTTTTTTGCTGAAGATCCAGAATTCTTGATGGACTGATCCAAAGCCGTAACACTACAATAAGCTACACAAAAACCTGGTTAGTTACACCAAAATGAGTATAGAGTAGTAAAGTAGTAAACTGCTAATTAATGGCTACGCACTACTAGTACGTACTATGTAAGCATAACTAACTAATCTGTAATATAAGTAAGTAATAATTGGTCCTTGATTTTCTACCACCTCTTCAGAATTAATCAGGGATGACTCATTGAGAAGCTGGCCAGTATTTTTCACTGTTATCTGTGAGGTACGGCAGTAATTATGTCTTATTCATAAAAAAAATGAGGTCTTCTGGAATAATGACAGCTAAGAACATGTATTTTATCAAAATGTATTTTATCCAACCGTTACTTAAACATACCACCCACCTTTTAACAGTAGTGTTAAGATTTACTACATCTCAGAAATAAATACATGTCACGTTAAAGGTTCAGTGTCTCATTTATATAACTTATGGTACCCTGATTCAAAGTATAACAAACTGTGACAGCTGTTTAGAGTAACTGATGAATTATCATGTGCTGGAGTGGTGCTTGTGCCCAGAGGCCATCATTTCAGAATGTCATACTGCAGCTGAATTGTCAGAAACTAGACTGTGTGGAACGGGGATGTGTATATGATTGCATGTCCTGTGGGTATATGTTTGTATATGTACATGCCTGTAATGACAGGTATATATTGAAGTGAGTTTTTGTTACTTCTGCTTTGCTAACAGCAAAAGAATTACATTTAAATTAACCATGATCGCTCTAGGTACATGTAGTAGACTGTCACTAGTCAGCCCAGTATCCTTAGGGATTACGTTCATATCGGACAATCCCACACCTACATCCAATGCCATTGGACTTATCCTGCCCTTCATGTAGCGAGGCGGAAAGTGAGGGTGTGGAGGGTGTGCAGCATGTGTGACTTCCGTGTAGGAGATTGGAGTTTGCATCCCATCACAGACCTGCAATTAATGTTTCCCTTTTTACTAACTGTAACCACGATCCTTCCCTGATCTTAACCACAGCTGCCATGCACAGATATTGTAGAAAGCAAGATTATTAAAAATCACTGGCATCGGATATAAAAATGTCATTGATAATTTGTTGGTTTGCATAATCATCTAATATTACCACTTCTTCTTTGGCAATAGGGTAGCAGTAGCACTGTCTGCATGTTTTAACATATAAATAGATCTTCAGTGTATCTTCCTTTATTGAAGCAGTAATTAAGTGTTCCAGAATTATGATCTGAGCCTTTGCCAATGAGCAGATCCTTAAATACAAAGAAATAGGTCTTTGAAAATTAACAGTCATGAGAGGTAAATTACTACAAAAAAAGGCTGACTAGGGTAGCTAGAACTGGGAAGACCATCTGCCAAAAATAGGATATAGTCATAGTCAACTTAGTCTGTTGCTTCACTAGAGTGATCACGATACACAACACTTCCAACAAAATGTAAAAAGCCACAGACTCTTCACAGCTCAGTACTACTTCTAACCCACCCCCTTCTTTCTTTTCAAAATGACTTGTAATTGTTGATTGGAATTTAAAATTAAGCAGTAAGACAATTCATGTCTTTCAACTATCTTTTAGCCTTATCATTATCTCTGATAACTGTGATCAAAAAAACTAAAAACGCAGTAAACAATCTCATCGATCATCACAATTATTCTATAAGGCCTTGTATGCCTGAAGGGAGACGCTGAGATCGATATGAGTCAATGCAAGGCATCAATAGTTTGTGCTAGTTCAGCACAGAGGCAGGTGATCAGTCATACTGATAGGAGAGGACCTCTGAACCTTAAATTCAACCAAGCGAGTGCTATCTCAGCTGTGGAGCACACGTTCATAACAACACTCTGAATTACCAAAAGTCAGTATAGAGAGAAAATCAGGTCATGTTCCTTTGAATCTCTGGTGATGCCCCTGTTAGTGTATGTCATGAATACCTGTTATCCTTTAATGCACGCAAGTTATTAAAGTCCATGAATGGCCGCCTTTCAACACTCTGTACTATAAGGATATAATTAAAGGTTAACTCAGCCCTCTACATGTCATCTTCTCCAGTGGAAGTGATCTAAAGCCGTTATATGTTGACTGACACAGGTCGAAAATGAATAATGAAGATGATCACATTGTCAAGAAGTTTTGTGGTAGCACAGATATATGAAGGGATGGATGAAAAGCAGGGGACGGTGGAGCATTTATTTTGTCAGCCTTGGATGTGTAAAATACTCCCTCTCTGCATGTCTTGAATTTTTCACTTGCATACTTTTTTTTAACATACTTTTTCCACCATCATCAGTCTAGAAAAGGAGTGGCAGAGAGAATGAGGCTTATGAAGTTTAACACTTCAAACTGTTATTATCTGTCGACAGGATTTCAAGAGGGCTGAAGATGAAGATTTCTGCGAACAAATGTGTGTTGTTGCTCTCAACTGCTCTTTACTTCCGAGCTTGAGATGTACACCTGAATAAAATGTGCTATACAGTATGTGAAAATTGTAAATACCCTGAAATGGCACGGATTACTATAGCCTCAGTAACATGGTAGTTTAAGTACTGCTTCCTAGAGTGACATAAGCTTTCTTTTAATGGAATATCTTTGAAAGCCAAGGAATATTCCTTTGTAATATTGTAATTGCGCATTCGTTAAACCCAAACAGCAATCGTCCAATAGCGTAGCAACTATGGGCACAGCAGGCCTGTCAAGCTTTGGATTTCTCCACATGCTGAAGCAGATAGATTCATTTGATAAAATGTATGTAGCTGCTTATTCAAGTGTTTATTTAGGACCCATTTTATAGGGTTCTTCTTTTAAGACGAGTCAGCTGGAGACACATTTTCAAACAACTAAAAACAACTGTCCTGATTTCACTTTCCCTCATTGTAGCAACTCTTTGGCATCCATATTGCCTCATGTTTTGTGAGCATTCATTTCAGTTCAAATGCTAGATGATATATAAAGCTGCAGAGGCAAAAAGGAATGTCCAGCCTGGTGTTCCCAGCATATCTCTCCACTGCAGAAACCTATCGATCCAGCTGGCATAAAGAATCTGTTGGTGTGGGCAGTATTGGCTTCACCTTAATTCACTTGTTGGGAAGGTATTTTCATGGTTTGACTGAAAGAACATCTGTCAGCCAACACACACACACGTAAACACACAACCAGACACACAGACTCAACCCCCTCGCAGAAAGGCACAGGTTGACTCCACCGGAAAAAAAACACACCCAATACTAATCAAATGAATCAGTTTAAGTGCATTTCTGCCCTCCTATTTATCAGCTGGCGCTGTCTGAACAGCAGCTGATAATGCTGTGCAGTGCACATTGAGGCAGAGGCTAGCATTGACACACTGTGGGCGCCCATTTCACGCCTGCCCAGTTCAGGGGCTAATGAGTGCAGTTAGCATCTCACAAGTGGGCTAGCACAGTAATCGAACATCATTAATTCCAGTGCGATTCATTTTGTAACCAAATCACTGATCAAAGTCCATTTGAGCACGCTCTAATAGCTCTGATGGAAAAAAAATAGATGCCCCGATGACGGGCCTCTGCATCTCAGTAAACAAATTATGTGGATTCCATATGTGTCTGCATCCTTGATTAAATGCAATGATTATATGTAAGGTTCAATATTATCTTCCATTTGTGAATGAAATGATTAATCTCATTCTATGATGGGCTTAAAAAACTGTAACTGAATGTAATGGCTTCACGTCTTCCAATGCACACACCGGAATGCCAAAGTATTGTAAAGCCTGTTTCCCCACACTATTTAACATACTACGCACCAGGTACTGCTAAAGCCAGTGAAGGTTTGATTGAATACAACAATCAATATAAAGATGTATCATGTAAATTTTATGAAAATCATATTTATCACATTACACCCACTGTGGCTCATTGTGCCTGTGATGTACTATCAGTTACAACTAAACAGACAGGTTTACCTTGTGGGGTTTCTTGTCCACAGGTATGTTTACACTCATCAAGATGCAATGAGCTGAATGCATTTCCCACCTCATAAAATGTGCAAAGAAGATTTTTTTTTTTAAATATTTTGGAGCTTCCATGTTTGTTTGCCAGCAATCTTCTTCTATTCTTCTTCCCAGCCTTTTCTGGCGCATCGTCATCTTTCTTCATGAATTATTGTGACCCACTGTGAATCAGTGAAATATTGCGCCTTACATGCACTACACATTTGCATTACCGCGCTCTGCAGTTGGCAGGAATGTGTATTGTGTTATTACAGTATGCTCATGGGTCTGTAGGATGTAATATGGTTTTGCCGTAGTGGTCATGATTGGAATTGGAGGTCACATGACGTACACTGACACAAAAACACATTTGCCCGTAAAAGATCATTGAAAAAGGCTGTAAAATGGTGAAAACATTTTTCTTAGCATTGCAAACAACTGTCAAATGAATTTTTTTTTTTCATTCATGTATGTGGCAGCCAACATGAAGTCAGCCAGAGGAAGTATCTAATGAGAATGCTCTCAACCAGCTCGACCAGAAAATGACTGTAATGCACTATGGGCCTGAAAACACAGAAGTCTAGAAAACATTTTCAGCACATGCGCCTACATTAGCAACTTGATTGGCATGAATGGGCCGCCATCTTGGAAAACGGTATCCAGTTCTCCCAATACATTCGTACACATGTTAGTAGTAGTAGTTGTATTTTTCTAAATTATGTTAGCTTAGTCTTTATTTATTTATTTATTTTTTATTTATTTTATTTTTTCCCCGTTTTTGTTATTTGATTGTTTTTCTCCTTAAGATGAGGGGAGGTCCGTGATATAAGCCTGTGGCTTCTTGACCACTCCTGACACATCTCTTATTTGATTTTTTTTTCATTATCTGGATTTTACACAGTATTACTGTATGTGTGTGCAAATAAAATAAAAAAATAAAATAAAAAAAATAATTGTAGCATCCCCATCGGGCTAATTGGTATATGTGAGTGCCAAAACACGGTCCCAGTGTACCTCTCCTTTGGTCAAAATTGAACCAAATGAGTAAAAAAAATGAGCATAGCTACTACACTGGGCAAATTTTAAATGCCATAAAACAGTGGCAATGCATTATTTCTCCATCGTGGTAAGTTTGAAGAACAGATGGACAAGCAGACATAACTGCATCAATAAAAATGATTTTCATTGCAACCAGGGCAACAAAAAAGAAGGTCATCACAGTACTAACCAGCCAATATGGCATAATAATCTTCACGACATGCATTTACAAATTCTTTCAGACGCAGGAGATTAATTCAGCAGCAGTGCAGCAAGAATGCAGCCTTGACATTCTTTGAGTCTTGTACAATGGCTGCATGTGTTTGTCCTAGCCCCAGCCTCATGCATTTTCCAAGTGCATTGATGTGTATGTCCTGTTGCCTGCCTAAGATGACAGAGATGGCACAGTGCCCGAAGACCCTGCTCTGCATTCCAATGGCCATTAATTGAGTACCTGCCCGTCATCTCGTCCCTGATTGATGACATAATTAGAGACGGGCCTGTTTGATGGAGATGCCTGGCAAACTCCTCTGTCTGTTGGCCTTTGTGTGGATGTGAGGCCCAGGTCCCTGGAGCTTTGGTCTGTCGGTAACCTTGCCTCAGCACAAGGAAGAGTATGCCTTCATGTTCCTGTGTGTGTGTGTGTGTGTGTAGGTGTGTGTGTGAGTCTGTGTCTGTGTACATGTGTGGATAGCGCTCTCCGGTCCTGCTCTCCTTAACAATGAGCACAGCTTCAAGCTTGGGGAAGCTGATTAAATTAAAGTGCCTCACAGGCAATCATGCCAAGGTCAAAGAGATGCTGTGCAAACTGCTTTTGGCACCAACTTTCCTCGGTGTGCGGAGACGCTTATCAGCAGATGTGTGTGGTTTAGGCTCAGGAGCGGCTGAACAGTCGTGGAACGTGGAAAATTGAATTGTCACTGTTGATTTTGCTGCTTGCATATCAGGGAGAAAATGAACTTTCAACAATAGCACAATATGAGGTCCTGGTCTGTGCCTTGTACGACAAAGATCCCAAGCAGCTTGAGAGAATGGGATTGCTACCTGCTGGTCTCCGTCACTGAGATTCAGTGAGCAGAAATTCTTTTGATTATTATCTCAGCTATATATATGATATGTATTGTATTGTATCATTTACTATATTTAATGAATGCAGATGCTTCCATACAGGGCACAAGGAGTCACTGAACGGTTTAATGAGCATAAAATGATGTGCATTATATGCTATGGCCTTCACAGTCACCAGAGCTCGACCCAATTAAACACCTCTGTGAGAGCGATGAGGCAGACTCTCCAACACCATCATCAAATCACCAAATTAGGGAACGCCTTTTGGAAGAATGATGTTTTAGTCCTTCAGTAGAGTTCCAGAGACTATGTGGATGTATGTAGGATTTTTTGACAGAAATAAAGACTGTTAAATGTGTAAGTAAAAAGAAATCTCTTAAAATTGACATAAATTAGCTTTAATTTGTAATGAAATCAAACCACATTTTTTAAATATTATTCATGGATGGTATTATTTCAGCAAAAGCCATTCAGTGTATTGTCATTTGCCATTACCTCTCTATATAATAGTTTTCATTGTTAGTGGCAGGGTCCGCCATTCCTGTGCTAGATTCAAATTATCTGCCTACACACAAGGGATTCACATGAAACGATGCATACATGTAATCCAGCTTTACTTTTTGTCATTTTATCTCGTTGATTTGAGCCTCACTGTTTACTGTTACTGAGTGAGTCACTTTTTCAGACTTGACAAAACCCATTCCAGAGCCTCGGAAGATATTAATGGATCTTCATGGATCCTGTGTAAAATCGGTGGAGTACCCTTTTAAGGATTATAACTTCAAGTACAAATAAAAAAAATAAAGTAATGGTTGCATAAATATTATGCAATATTATTTTTCAGTTAAATACACCTACAGTATCTAGAAGGTCCAACAACTGGTTGGTCAGTTTTACCAGCAAAACCTTCTTCGTTAAAACTACAATGACGAGGAGTATTCCAAACAAATCCACAACAAGGTTAACGAAAAGAACAAATCAGGAAAAGGATGCAAGAAACTTCCCAAGACAATAAATATCTCTCAGAGAACAGAAAGGTCAATCAGAAAAATGGAAATAATACAGCACAGCTGTAAATCTGCCCAGAGGAGGCCATCTTCACAAATTAAGTGTCTGTTTGAGAAGGGCACTTGTAAGGGAGGCCACCAAAGGTCTGAGGCATCTTTGAAGGAGCTTCATGGTTCCATGGTGAGATGGGAGAGACTGCATATAACAAATGTCTTCACCAGCTCCAGCTTTTAGAGTGGCAAAGAGACTAGCACTGTCCTCATATGACAGAAAGCATTATGGTCCGACGAGACATCTGACACACCAAGAGCCAGATTTACTAAAGCTTTTGCGCCTGTTTTTCAGGCGCACATGTGACGCGTTCTGCCCCAAACACTTGTGCTGTATTTATCAAGCAGACGCAGCAGGCTAGAGTCGCAGTTTGCGTGTCATTCGTGCAAGCGTCTGCAGGGTGCGCCTCTCTCCTCATTGCATATGTATTTAAGGGAGGGTCACATAAATAATAGGAGGAGACATGTTAACAGAGGCTGACTATATATTCTGCGGGATTTACTGATGTCACGCTACTTCCGACTGTCAATTTTGTGGGGAGAATTCTCCACCTTTAAAAAGGAGGCACAAACACAGCACAGATGGGATTCACAAGAGCCACAAGGAAGGTTGTTGTGGCAGAAATAAACATGCATTAAATATAGGCTTGTATATAACTAAAAACAGATTATTAGAAACAAAATGAAGCAAGTAGGCAATTATTAATGAACACTATCTGATTAGTGTAACGCAAACAAATAGTGGGCAGAAGTTGTTTTGTGTTCATCAAATGTGAATTAGAACTTAACCACAAACTTTTAAATCACTACAGGCTGCAACCAAACTTTTCTTTATTCTGTTTAAAAATGTAAGGGTGCATATGATGATTTCATGAGTAATATTTTGAGTTAACAGTTTTTCTCAGGTGGAGTTGGCCATAGTAAACATTTTGTAATCAAGACCACTAAGTTATGATTGAATACACGCAGATTGCAGTCACAAACTCAGTGAAAACCGCAGCGCACATTTTCTTTGTAAATCTGGCCCTACGTGCTATGTTAGGTGTCAGCAAAAACACCATCCCCACCATACAGTCTGTAGTGGCAGCAGCGTGCTGTGGGGATACTTCTCTGCAGCTTTCCCTGGATGGTTTGTGAAAGAAAAGATCGATTGAATTAAGCAAAATGCAGAGAAATCAGGGCTGTGGGTGTGCAAGAGAACTTCTGAGAAGCTAAACAAAGAGCTAAAGCCACACAGGAACAGTTTCAAAACAACAAAGTTGCTGTCCTGAAGTAGCCAAGCCAGACCTCAATCAAATCCAGAATCTGTGGCTGGACATGAGACACACTGTTCATTCATGTACCTCATGAAACTTGACAGAGCTTGAGCAGTTTGGCAAAGAAAACGGGGAAAGTCTGCAGTGTCCAGGCATGCAAACTGAGACGGACCTATCCACGCAGACTCAAGTCTGCAGCTGCTGCCAAAAGGTGCCTCCACTAAATATTGACTAGAAGTGGGTGAATTATGCAACCAATTGTTTTGCGTTTTATCCTTGGTCTTAATTCAGATCAATTTGCAGAGATGTCACTTTGAGTTTTTTCATTCCATCAAATAAAATTAATTACACCCACTGTGAGTCAATATTGGAAACAGGGGCAGGGCAAGAGGGGTGGCCAAGGGTGGCACGGACCTCCCCCTGGAAGCTGATTACCCCCGCCCTACCCCCCCACCCCCACCCCGGTGTCCCTCTAGGTAGCTGGTTAATTAGTATCGTGGACAGACTACTGAACAGGCCTACCAGTAATCTGCCCATGTCTCTATATGAAGTGGTAACATTTCTTGTTGGAAAGCCAATCAAACGACAATGAAACGCGGAACTACCGCAGAGAGATGCGCCGTTTGTAGACGTTTTGTGTCTCTTTCAGCCGGGGTGTCTTGCTCCTGTGTAGGAGGGGTGGGGGGCCCATTGTCTCATGATCTGTCCATGGCTGTATAGGCTATTTGGAGTTACCTATAGCAGCTATTTATTGATAATATTGCATATTAGAACATTTAATGTTGTTTATTTGGCATTCACTTATGACACTGAATAAACAATGTAACTATTAATAATATAAAGTTTATCATTGCCAAGAATCAGAGCTTTAAATGTGAGTCTTAACACATTTTTACTCACTTTACAAATGTGCCCGCTTTCTTTAAAATTTGGCTCCCCCCATTCAAAATTTTCTGAATGTGTCCCTGATTGTAAAACAAAAAAGTATGAAACTACGAGGTACTTTATATACACTGCAGTGCTTATAAAAAGTTTGGCATTTTAATAACTGTGGAATTCCTTCCACTTCAGTAATAACACTTAACCAACTTAATGTCACTTTAATAACAAGCCATTCCTCAGCCGCTCGGCACTTTCACAGAATAGCTGAAGTGCTGAATCGCTGGAGTACCGTTTGTTTACTTGTTCACAGACAAACATCATCACCGAGTGTTACACTAAACAGATGAGTGAGAAACAGAGAGCCAGTGGTGAGCCCAACAAAAGAATCAAGCTTTGACGGAGGATGGAGCTGAATGAGTGATATCCAATCAGCAGCTGCTTATATTCCTCAGTGGTTTTCAGGGATGTCTGTGGCTAATGACTCACCATTGGAGTGCCTCCATGTCCCATGGAGAGATTCAGATCTGCAGGCCAAGCTTGAGCGCTATCAGATGGTTGTGTCTGAACACCAGTGGCGTCTGCAGCATATGCTTAATTGGCAGTTTGAGCCTCTGCTCTGCTGTCTGTGTTCCAAGTCATTAACATGTAATGTGCACTCCGGACCCGGGGCTCATAAGAACCATTCCTACCCGCCATAACATTTAAACAGCTTTGAGCCACACTTTCCCCAGCTGTGAGACAAAAGGCCTCTGCTTTTTGTCTCGGGTGGACTCCTCTCCAGTCGCGCCGTGTGAACTGTCACCACCTCTCCACAGTGGCCCTTTTCTCGCTGCTTTTCTCGTGGGATCTCAGGCGGCGGCTGGTTTTTGTCTCCGCTACTCACAGCGAGAGAGGGAGAAGAAAAGAGGGGGAGCGGGATAGTGAGAGTTGTTAACAGCTTGTTAAACATGTCTGTTTAATTCAACACCACTCTCACCCCTCTGCTGATCTCAGAAGCAACGTTCATCTTCTCTAATGCTAATGCACTCTGCTTATATGGTCCAGATATAGAGAAATCAATTCATAATGTCTCGCTTTTCCGTGCTCTCAGTGGATGTGTGAGACTCTAATGAGCTCCCAATTTAGACTGAGATGTTTGTTTGGGACTGCAAGGATTTGTTCCTTCTAGGAGGAAGTAGTACAGGTTCAGCGAGAAAGTGTGAAACTGGAAACGGGAGTTCAAGAGAATGAGACGACAGGCGTCAACACGTCAAAAAATAGTCTGGGAAACAAGAGTTTTATGTTGTTAGCAAGTAGTTGGAGAGCAGAGGAAACAGAAGTACATTTCCTGTTTATTTCTTGCAGCCAAGGGAAGAACTAAAAGACTCAAATCATAAGTTTTCCTGTGATGAGAACACTTACTGTAGCTGCCACAGACACACACACACACATGTTCCTGCTTGCGCGGATTCTATTATAATCATATGAGAAGAGTTTAGAGCTCATTAGGAACTATTGCAAACTCCGGAATAAAGGAAATGACAATTACCTGGCAGTAAATGAACAAAGACAGTCTTCATCATACAGAAATTACATCACGTCTGCAGTGCAGTTAATGTATAGCTAAAAATATTATGTCACATGGCATCTCTCCGTCTCTACAAACTGATCTAAATTAGCACAACTTTTCTAAACTTTTTTTGCATTTAATTATAGTCGAACTGAATTCTCCTTACTCTCTGTGTGAGGAATTATTGTGCAGACCTTTCATAAAGAGGATTAAAGCATTTTTGGCCATACTTGTGGAAACAGTGTCAAAGCTTCATGTTAGGAGATGCGCTGTAACTTAAGTGGTGCACTACCAACTGGAGCACGTCATAGTCCTGAAAATTATACGTTTTTCTCCCATCTTTTGTCCACATAGAGTTGGTTATGTTCCTTTATGACATTCAACATTTGGGATGTTTATATTCCCCTCAGACAGTGCAAGCTAGGCTTACCAGCTTCCACTCTTTTATCATTAAACAAATGGCAACTAAAATACATGCAAGAAAAGAGGACATTTAGCTGTATCTACATATCACATTCACCAAGAAGTAGAAAGTGTTTGGGTTTGTATATATTTGTATTAATGTGAAGCTAGTTGCCTTCCACTCGCCGGCTCGCTGGCTTGCAGAGGTCTAACCAGTGTTAGCTGTAGTTAGTTTCTCTTTCATGGATCCAATTGTGGCAAATGACCAGACCAGTCACCACTCACAGGAAGGAGTAGAATCCTGTAACCTCAGCACTTTGTACTCCATGATTCGAATCACACCATACAGTAGCTAATGTACGGAATAACAGAGTGGTGTAAGGGTGCACATATCAGAGATCGGTTAACTGTCTGTGTGGCCGTTGGACTATAACGAATTATTTTAGTGCCACTCGATACAGATATTGGACCAATCAAATTAACAGTACCGACATTGTCAGTTGGAACCAAAAATGTACAGCCCCCAGGGTGCTTTCATGGCAGGAAAATAGATGAAATTTAAACTTTGTCATTTTGGTACAATTTGGACCAAGTAACACAAGTCAAAACAATACCAAGGATATATCTACTTATTTCTCAGCAAAAATGAACTCTAATTTCAGTCTGACTATAATTGAGTGCACATCAAAAGCTATTTTCCAGTGTTACATCAGTTGCAGACATTTGCCAGGCAACAAACACTTACACTTAGCAGTCTTTCCATCACAAAAGGGAGAATATGTTTTGCTCACAAAGCCTTGTTCTGAGCCTGCATTACCACAGACTTTCACTGAGAAGGATATTTATGACTTCAGCCCAAAGAATGCAGCTGTGAACAAGGAGTTCATGACTCAAGGAGACTTTGTGACTCAGAACAGTCCTCACTCTGTTCTTACATTACAGTTGCAGGATTTTTCATATCATTATGTGAGTGCAAGGCAGAGGAGATTCAGAAACAATGGAACAATGCCGAAACTTGAGCCATAAGCATACCTGTCACCTGAGCGCACTGTAAAAACTACAACATTTCATGGCAACAAATTTACAATTTTATATTAGACAATTTAACTTAATTTCCTTTTGTCCAACTTACAGTTTTTACTCATGATTTAATGTATAATCTAATTTCACTTTGTCACAATTTTCCACATGTTCATTCACTCTGACTCAGATTGTCCATTACAAACTTGGAATTTGATATTAGGCCTGATTTCCAATTACATTCATTTTGTCACTAGTATACTGTCAAGTCTGATCACTCATTTACTGTATTGCAATCACACACTTTAAAGCCAAGATCAGTGCTAATCGATATGAACCCCATGGCTTGAATAAATTACATAGAAGAAGTACGGGGGTGGCTGAAGTTGAAATCTGACGTCATATTGGAGTTGAATCATTTTAACTTTGATCAGTGAAACCACCACGTAAACCGAGAAACTGAAAGACACGTATAAAAGACAAGTAACAACATTTCTTCAAATTAGAAAAAATTAGGCTTTATGGTGAATTCTTACCCAGATACAATGCATGCTGGGAAGTACTGTACTAGCTAATTTACTAGCAGCATTTCTTAGTAATTTAATCTGATGAGTTTAGGTGAACGATCAGCTGGACAGTCAGTCTATTTCAAGTTCTGATAAGTTCTGAAATTTCAGAACTAGATGATTAATTAAATTACACTGAGTTGATGATTAAAGAAGCGTTGATAATTAATGACAAAATGTTACAGTGTGGAGACTGGTAGAGAGTACACATAAAGTCAACCCCGAAAGTTGGTTTTCCTGCATTCCACAACTACAAAAACTACCTTGGTCTGTCAGTACAACTTAAATGTTTTGTTTAAATGCTTTTTTTATTAAGTTATAACCATCTGGAATACTTATTTGTACCAAAGAATATTAAGTCGGCATTTTTACAGTGCGCAGACTTCATTGTCTATTATCAAGATTCCTCATAAGTCATGTTTGGAAAACTTGACCCTGAACGAGCAAGTCATTGTCAGTGTCATAAATACCACCCGTAAGGCCTTGTTGTTGGATGACTTTGTTTCGAGTGACAACCCAAATGGTTCATGGAGACATGGAGACAATATGCGTCTCAAATGTAGAATTATCCACCTGTCTCTTTTCTATCTTAGTCATTTGTTGCCATCTAGTTAATTCTAGATTCATCCTCTCACTCTCCAGCCATTTTTTAATGCGCAAATTTGAAAAAAACAACAACACTCAAACAAGCACATTATTTAACGTTTACACTAGAAATGTTGAATTTTTTTTTCTCTAAAAAAGGAGCACGGATATGAGCAGCCCTGTGAGTAATCTACATCCACAACACATTTTTCCTTTTTGAATCTCTGCAGAGCTGTGGTGAAGTCAATAAATCTCCCTGGGCCGAGGCCTTGCACAGCCTGAACTTGTATCTAACGTGAAAAGAAAAAAAAGAAAAAAAAAATTCCGAGTTTCCTCCTGGTCACCTCCAGAAAGCCTTGAGCCTTTTGCCTTCACTATTCATCACCGTCTTCATTCATTACGTGCCTTACCAGACGGTGAGTCGCGCTTTAGGTCACAGCTGCTCTGTCCCACCTGGAATTGTGACTCCTCTGACCCACTGGCCCAACATATGGAGGTGCTACCATGCTCCATGTGGTCCAGGGGAGAAAGTTAAACTTTAATCTGGCCAGCTACTGGGGAATTTGCTCTAAGTTTCCCTGACAGGTGGTGTTTTAATTATTGAAAATACTCGGTTCATATTTAGTTTATCCATGAATGAGTTTTTCATTAAGAACAACAACTTGCAGCCAGAACCATACATTTGTTGCAAATGTGAAGTAAAGCATTCCTCCCCATTGTGCTGTTACGTGTTGCGTATGCATAAACATCTTCGGTATTAAGCATCTCGTCCAGCTTGCCCTTCTACAACATTAATATTGTATATTTTTGAAAATTGAAGTAGCTGTTGGTGAAAGCACAAGTACTTTCAATCAAGGAAACCAGACATAGAGGAAGTGTTGTTTAGATCTGCACCAATTATTTCTCTATACTGATGTGTTTGTAGAAATCACCTTTCCCATGGTAACAGCCTCTCTAAGGCACCCAACACCGCAATATATGCTAGACGGAGAAATCGCCAATTAGCATACAAATGCGCGCAAGTTTCACTCTGTGCAGCTTCATGAATAAACAACTAAAGATGATTTGTTTTTTTTTACCAAAGAAAAATGTGTCGTAGACAGTGAAGGCATATAGGTGTACACTGTTAGCTTGAAAAACAAGTGAAAGTGCTCGGACGACTTGATATTTTATGCAACTAATGAACTGAGTCTGCTCAGCTCCACAGTGCCACTCAGTTATGGATGCGGATAATTAAGACCTATTTAGGCAGCTTTTTAAAAAGCGATGAGGGAAATTATGTGATATCATATTTAAAAATCTATGCATTATAAAAGTTTCATTAGTGCACTTTGTAATGATCTGCTCTGTGATCTTTCTGCACGTCTCTTACTTAGCTCACAGCCCCGAGCATGTCATGCACCAGGTGAATTTATGATGAGAGAACACATAATGCATATTTAAAGCTGACCATATGGATGCGCATCTACATAGAGCAGTAGCCTTTAAGGGAATCACTGGATTACTTGTAAACCAGATTGTTTATATTGTATAATGTTAAAGCTAACATGCTCCACTCCAGTGGAATGTACATTTAATCAAGCGCTGTACTTTAAGTGGCTATAATTGATATTTTTGTAATAACAATGTATCATATGACAATGTGAAAGGGTTTTCTCGTAGTGATGAACCCACAGAGAATTATCAGCTGAATATGCAGCTCCTCTCTGCTTTATGGCAACTTTCAGCTCATTGTTTAGCTGTTCGGCCCTCAATTTTATGGTTTTGGTTCAGTAAAAGCACAGCGGCAGGCAGCTGTTTTTAGAGAAAAAACCTGAAAAACCCACACTATATGCTACCTGCTCAGCACCAAGCAGCCGACAGACACAGTTGGAGACTAGCTGGTGAACATAGTGGATTTAGCAGCTAAAGAGCCAGGTATTTCCCTCAGGACTTGGTTGAGTCAAATACAGAGCCAAAAGAGAGTGAATATTGGACTTGTTGGTGTTTGTGTCATCAGGTGACACAAACACAACTCCAAATAAATGATAATGTAACTGCTGAATGTGTAAATATATATACTCATATAAGTAAAATTGAACTTATGTGCAATTTTGAAGCACCTGAACGTTACTTGAGTATTTCCATTTTATGCTAATTCATACTTCTATTCCACTATAAGCAGATTAAGATTTTACATACAAAACACGGGCTTGTAAAACGTGATGCAGTGTTACAGAGTGACTACCCAACAGTATATAAAGTTGTTCAAAGTAGCCTCGATTCTTCTTACACATTGATGCATTTAGCTGATAATACTTCCGTACTTTTCCTTCAGAAAGATTTTGAATGCTGAGTATTTTTAAATTGCGGTACTGCTCTTTTTACTTCAGCAAAAGATGTGAATACTTCTTCCACCGTCGCTACGCTCGCTGTTATCTCACCTCCCCACAGGCTGTTACTCACTACAGGGAGTGGAGTTTGAGGGTTACACCATTTCTGCTGCTTCATTCACACATTCACTGCTTAAAACACAAATCCCAAGCACATGTTGGCAGAACGATAAATGCATGTGCCTTCACAGTCTCCTTAAAACATTGACACAATGTAGTTTGTCAATCAAGTGAAGATAAGCAATTAAAATACAGGGAGTGGACACAATAAAAATGTACAATCTAATGCAATCCAAGACAATATCTGTGCAAGAAATGCTACCTTTGTGAAGCCAGAGAGGCTAATTTTTGGGGTCACAGTTAGCAGTGGTGTATTGGATTGCATTATTATTAAAAGATGCTGCAATATTTCCAACCCTAACCCCAAATCTTTGGTACACTTTAGAACATAATGGAATCTAATGCAGCAAAACCACAAACTACAGCCTCGGAATTGACCAAATGCTTGAATCAATGCCTGAAGGACATAATGTCAACACAAACCGACCATTGCAAGCTTCACAATGGCACTATTTGTTGCAGGACTCTGTTAGTAGGTTGCATCACACTGTATACAGCAGTTTTTATTGTGTCGACACCTGTAAATGCCTTCCAGGCCTGAGAGGATTTCAGGCAGTTAGACAGCAGTTTTCAGTGTAAAAACTCATTTTGTCACCAATTATGACTCCGCACAGCTGGGGAGTCACTTTTCATAAGTTGTAAAAAAGAAGAAAACTGTTTATGTTGTGTCATTTTCTTTAAGAAAGTGTTGTGGTTTTCTTCTTTTGAAAGCAAGTCTGTTTGCAGACACTTAAGACTTGCCAGGCAGAATTCAAAGTATTCATTTTGGTACAGAAAATATCTTATCTCAATGGCACAAAGCACATTTTCTTTACTGCTGAAACAGAAAAACAGGCACAAATTCTGCTTGCATTTTACCCTCACATGGTAATCTTCAGCTCAGTAATCTAAAATTGGGACGACAAATTTAATTTGCAGTCCCCCGATTGATGATTGCTTAAAACATCCCCTGTGTTCAATGTTTAAATGCTGTCAGAGGAATTCCTATAGTCTGTGCTGCTTTTTGGTCTCTTTCAACTCACAACATCAAATTTTAATGACTAGCATCAAATAGAATAAGCACCTTCAGGAAACAGCAGTGCTCAAGAAAAGAGAAAACAGAACTTTCAAGGCTGTTTTCTCTTCCACCATCACACATGAATAAATGCAAACCATGTGGCCTGTTTTGATCAATTTTCCATTCATTTAGTTTTTTCATATAATTTCAAAGTACAGCATTGTGATCCTAAATTGATTTAGTCTGGTTTTTACTAAATGTTCATGGCATTCACTGTTGGCAGCACATGGGGAGAAATCCAGTGACCCATCATGACACACATTAGCCTGAAATACTGTGAAATAGGCAAAGGCCTCACCTGCATTCAGTCTTTAATTAAAGGCTACTGAGGGCAGTGAAAGATGGGAAAAACAACAGAAGCAGCTTTAAACCTGCCAGTTCAATGTTAAGTCTACCAGATGTCGATGTTTGTAATACCTGGAATAAGATTGCTTTAAATTACATCCCTTAATGACTTCTCCTCCATATTGAGGCTGATTAGAAGATGCTTAAATGAGGATCACAAAGTGAAGCTGTTAGAGAGCTTGTACCAAGCAGAAAATTGAATGTTCTTTTGGCAGGGATAGATTAAAAAACAGCTACTCAGAGCTAACACCTGTTCTGTGAACAATCCAAAGGCAAAAATCCACATTTCATTAGTTCCTGCCATATGGAATATGACAAACACAACCACTTTCTTTTAAATTAATCACAACATTCACAAATGTTAGGACACAAATTGTGCTGGAAAACGCTGCAACAATACTGTTTTTCAGTGTTATGACAATTAACTCAGTGGCTTGGAGCCGACTGCAGCGGTTAAAACTTTATAATGTAAGTTATACATCACTAAATTAAAACAGGTTGCACCACACAAACTAGTGTCTACATAGAGATTAGTTGTAACCACTGGTGAAGGAAATATTCCGATCCTTTACTTAAGTAAGAGTGGCAATACATTACAAGTAACAGTCCTGCATTGAAAATGATACATAAGTAAAAGTATGTGGGTATTGGCAGCTAACTGAACTAAAGTATCAAAAGTAAAAGTACTCGCAATGCAGGAAAATGGCCCCTGTGAGTGTCTTTACCGATGTGGTTGGGTGAGGTGTAGCCAGGTTTAACGTCTTTTTACCGTTGGGTAGTTTAATCTTTCCCAATGCATCATATTTTATAAATTCATCCTGCAATTGGTGTGCAAAATTTTACTACCTCAGATTTGTACTTCATAACTTTCCACCACTGGTTGTTAAAATATATTTACACCTACAAGCTGCCAGGTGGAACTGTTGTGCAGCTAACTGAATTAACCGACAAAACGGTAACGCTAGCTTGCTAATACGACCCGTTTGGATTGAAGAATAAAAGAAGTTATACGGAATATGGTCGATACGTCTTATCAGATGAAATGCTGTTTAATTGAAGATTTTAATATATATAGATATTACTTTTCACAAAAACAACACAACGACGACCTAATACGGTAAACTAGGTTAGCATAATCAAATATTCCTTCATTCTTGACTGCATGAATACTAACTGTGAAACATATATTTCTCCATGTAAGCATTTAGAAATAAAACACAAGTTATACCTGCATCTACAGGACTGGCAGTGAAGTTTAATATATTGTTTGACCCCCCAAAATTCATTTTTGGAGGTTATGCTACCGCTCGTGATGCTACAGTCACTTCAGGTTAACATAGTTGGTTGCTTTTAATCAACAGTGTTACAGATGTTTGTTTCTCTTTTCACATTACTTAAGTGTTTAGTAGATAAGACAATTCTGAAGTTTTAATGGTGGAACCTGATTTAATAAATCATTAGTTTACTTATTAGTTAATACGAACTTAGGAAGAACCTTACACACAAATTTAGGACTTACAACCCAATCCTGATGAACATACAGGGGTGAGATCACACTGAATATTTCATGGTGCTCGTTACACAACGCACAATGAGGGGAGAATAGCAAAGTAAATGATTTTAGTGCCAAAGCCTCAGTTCTCTTAACTCACTTGGCCTCCCCAAAAAGCCTACAATTCTGCAATAACAACTCACATTTTGACAGTTGGGGATTTTGGAAAAAACACCAATTTCTCGCTCAAAATACCAGAGTGGCACACCCTCTTGTGTTTCAGCTGAATGCATGTGGTTAATTGTCATAGTGAATTAAGATTGGGCTAATGTGGGTTTTTTAGTGGGCTGGAGGTTAGAAAGGCAACATAGGGATGTGGTCATGGGGAGGAAAAAAAGTTGGACTTTGGTAGAACACAGGGATTTGGAGAAAGAGCCCATTCTGGGATTTAGTTGTGCCATACAAGTAGAATGAGAGAGTATCCTGGATTTTCCCCAGCTGAACACTAAGCTGCGGTGGCTACGCTAAGATGTCTCAAGCTTCCCGTATAGAAATAAGAGGATAACTTGGCATGGTGTGGTACAGCACAAATCTTTGACCCAGAATTACTAGTGTCTGACCCAAAATAGATTTAAGCTAGGCCCATGTTTCTGTACAAACTCCCTCCTCTGATAGCTTGACAGCTCACAAAACTAATATGTAAAAGACAAAAGAATGTCGGATCACTCATATAAGCACAGCAGAATATAAACTTTCATTTAGAGATAAGAGCTTTCTAAAATAAAAAGGAGTGATCGCTCAAATCCAATGGCTCTTTTATTTTCAAAAAGCTTCACTTAAGTATTTACAGTTTGTGCAAAAACATTTAAAGGTTTCAAGGACTTTACATTGTAAGTTCAACCTCAAGGCACATACATGGAACAACATCAATATTTCATCATGAGAACAGAAAATTTAACTTTGGTTCCTAAGAAAACTTGGTGTGGATGGCCAACGTAACACTGCAGCGTCTCGATGAGAAGAAGTATCCCAACATAGCCGTTTTACATGCACTGTAAAGTTCCAGCCTTCTTTCTCTCAACCATATGAGAACCTTTTTGTAAGCTTGCTCATACTGTACCTCAACCACCACTGGGTGATTGCTTAAAAAAAATACTCGCACGTCCAAAACCCCGTATGGCAAAAATGAAAGGCTATGAAGCTAAATACAGTACATGCAAAAATCCTTGAATGAATGTTACTGGCTAATAGATATTTGCAGTGAAAGTTTTGCCTACAGGAAGAGAAGATGACTTTAAATGCATTCTATTTCAACCACTCGTGTGTTTTGTCTGAACTGACCTCTCAGAGATTAAACATAATTATTTCAATGATTCAATGAGCTTTAAGGGAAATTACTTCTCGGCACCCTGAAACAGTAATAATCCGACGCTAGCAGTCTGTAATACGTTTTGTGTAATTCTATTGGTCACGGCACTGAAGCCGCGTTCTTTCATCAAGCAAGTAGAAAATTAAGAGTAATGTACGCTGCAAAACAACCACCAAAGCTCCTTCCCCGTCTGGTTAAAACATTAGCCATGCACCACTTAAGGTCTGGCACTACGGATGGACAGACTCTCGTTAGCTACCGTGTGTCACACTTAGTGTTGCTCTTCCTGTTAATACTGTTATTGTTGCCGCCGCGGCTGCAATCTGTTGGGAGAAATGTGCTTTCTGTTCAGCATTCTTGTTGCCGTCTTTTTATGTCTCGTCTTTTTTTCTCTCTCCTCCTTCCTCCCACTTAACTCTCTCTAGCTAATCATTCAGTCCTGCATGAAAGGTAAGGCAAATATCTGTCTCCATTACACATTCACAGACAGGGGGAGATAGTATATGTTGCAATAGGTTGACCCCCCCCCCCTTTGATCAGTATGACTGAAAATAGGGCTTTCATCTATAACAAAGAATGATCTAAACGATATCTGATGTAAATGTTCAAGTGTTTATGGTCCATTGTGGATATTAGTAGAAAAAGGTTCAAATAAAAAGTGGAGATGCTTTGATAACCACAGAAGATCTTGGTATTAGTAAACCTAACATGAAAAAATATCCATCTAAACAAGTCATGTATTTATGTACTTCTATAGTCTTAAAATCTTATTTTGCTTAAAATAAGTGTACTTCATCTGCCAGGGGAATGAGATCATTACAATCACTCATTTTGTTGCAGTGCAAATCAACTTATTTGACATTTTTTCCCTTTAAGAAATACAGTAGTTTGACATTTTGCAAATTAAGCTTACTGACTTTTTTCCCAAGAGTTAGATGGGTAGATTGATACTCCTGTCATGACTCTCATATGGTAAATACAGCCAGCAGCCAGTTAGCTTAGCTTAGCATAAAGACAGAAAACAGGGGGAAATAGCTAGCCTTGCTCCAAAGGTTAAAAGTGGCTGTTGGTGGTGTTTTCATATATCAAACTTCTCATCTAGCTCTTGGCAAGAAAGTGAACAAGCGTATCTCCCAAAGTGTTGAACTACTGCTTTAAAAGTGTTCTTGATAATAGAGATTTTGTCTGTTCAAGATATTCTAAAAAAATGCCAAATAAAACTCCAACAAAAAGGTCTCACTCTACTGGAAAAACGTGTCAGTTGTCTTATCAAGAACATGATATGACGCTAAATGACATGTTAAGACAGATTTAATTTATTCATTGCGTTTATCGTTTCTTACAACATTGTCTTGGTTAAACAGAACTGAAGTAGTTGCCCATGTGATAGTGGTCTGAGCTATTACTGGAATTACAGTAAGTGCAGCTACTTTGAGATATTCCAACTGCTCAGATGAATCCCCTCAGAGATAATCTCAACACTCTGGAATAACTGGAGTACAAGCCCTTAAAAATCATTTTACTTTAAATGGTCGGCCTAGTCTGTGTTAACTCTCTGCCGTGTATGTTCGAGCAGCTGTATCTGTGCGCCTCACAAAGGGTTAACACACTCTCTCTCTCCCAGCGTGAGCTCCACGCAGCCAAGTGAAAATAAGGTCTACATATTTTCTCCCTTTTTTGGTCGAGGATTATGAGGAGAGGGGGGAAAGGGGGGCAGAGGGGTCTGCGGTGGGAATTCGTTAAGCTTGGCCCCTCAAAATAAAATCTTGTCAAATCAAATAAAGTCTTCTTAAGAAGTGCATAATGAAGACCTCTCACTGGCACCTCACATGCAAAGAGCTGCCACCACAGCCCAGGAGCCGAAGGCCAGGAAAACTGTTTTAATTGAGCCCATGCAGGGATCAGAGGTGTGGAGACAGACAGGGAGACAGTGAGACAGACACAGAGAGAGGGACATAAAACGAGGGCAGATAGGGTGAGAATCATCACTGCGGCAACTAATGTGGTGGAGTGAGCAGGTGCATTGTTCAGGTGAGCAAGCCGTAAATGAAGTAGACAGTCTCATAAGTGAACACAAAAGGGTGAATGATGAGACGCTAGATGAGCTGCTCAGTCACAACATTGTGAAGATCATGGGCGGAGTGCGATCTTATTGTGGTAATTTCCTAATTTATCAAAAACCCTAATGAACGCTGGGACATGGTTGAAATAAGTGGGTGTATAATTAGCGTTGTGTGTGCTTTTTTTGAAATTCATCACGCTTTCCACACACACCCACACACACACACACACAGGGAGGAACCGAGGCCTTCCCCCCCATGATAGACCACAGTGGTGAAAATCCATATCATTTAGCCACCAAACACAGAAAACACTGTTAGTTTTAAATGATTCCACATCATTAAGTAGCTCGATGAGCAATAATACTCTAAACAATGCTGTTTGAGCATGAGTAATGTCGTCTGGGTAATGGACTCTAGGGGAATGGTGGAGGTAAAGTGATCTATGCAGCTTTTTTTTCTTTCTTTCTTTCTTTCTCTCTGTCTGTCTTGCCCTCTGTTCCTCTGTCCCACACACGACGCTGAGGGAAACTGCCCCCTTGTGGCCTGACTTGCCAAAAACAGGGAAAGGGAAAACAGGGAAAAAAGAAGTAGAACAAATTAGGGAATTTCTTCAAAAGGATCTGCGAGTCTCAGCACATCCATGCACCTCATTAGGGACAATAAGCCTTTGTTGCTTTTTAAACTCATGTTAATAATTGCACCTCCTCACTAAAAAAAAAAACAAATGTGCTGAAAATGACACATTCTTTTTCAGAGTTTTCCAAAAAGTGTCTCCTACTAAGCCCACCTTTGTTCCACTGTAAACCAAAAGAACAAAGATGCTTTTAGTGTTCAGGCACTTTTGGGAAATCTCATTCCAGGCCTTTCAACAGCACCGGTGACATTCTCCCTACACAACCATCCACAATCCCTTACATGTGATCACAACCTCTGCTCATTTCCTGCCGTGCTTCCATTAATAAGAAAGTGCACTTCAATTCTTTTTTTTCTTTTTTTTTTACAACATGCCACCAATGAACCAGTGCTATATTTCCACAGCTCTCTAATCAGCAGTGTTTGGATTTCCCCTGTGCTGTGTTGTCTTTACTACTGTTCTGTTGTACTGGGGAGGGTTTGCAGTGTTTCAAAGCACAAAAAGGCCATATTTTTCTTCTGTGGTTAGCAAAGGATCCCAGCCCTCTAAGCGCCCCAACATTTCCAAGGCTGACAGCGTTCGTCAGAAGCTACACCCAGGGTGCTGTGATTGTACAAATCCATGTTCATGTACAGTACTGACCATTAAAACAACTTTCAAAACCCTGCTGGTTATAAAAAAAGAAACACTTGTATCTCTTTCTCTAAGAATAAAAAAGATAGCAGAGAATCCCACATTATTATCCACAGTATAAATTACATTGTAGACAGAACTTGGAAATATATATAGTACAGTTATATTTCACTAGAAGTTTTATGTTTTTTGTTGTCTACACAAACGGTGTATGTGTGTGTATTTATGCATGTATTGTTAAGTGTTTCTGGTATGTGTGTGTATGTGTGAATGCCGCTGTACTATTTGCTGCTGCATCACGTGTGGCAGAACTCTGTACTGGGCACGTTGCTGCTCTTGCAGTAGGCTATGCTGTTGTTACTGAGGTGACAGTCTCTAAATCCAATGCCCCCGTTGGGCGTGTAGATGGGCTGAATGCGGAAATCTCCCTTGAGCAGCTGCTCATTGTTCAGCGCCACTATCTGGAAACTGGTCTCAGTCATCTCCAGAATGGAGTTATCCTTCTTGGTTCCAGCCTCGCAGTAGTCGTCTTTTCTCCTGCCCCGGTTGTATTTCCACTTGGTCGAAGATGACCGGCTCTTCCTGTGCATGTGCCAGCAGAACAGGCTGAGCAGCGTTACCAGGATGATAAGCACTGCCCCACCTATGATCCCAGCCATTAGCAGCGTGGAGTTGATGCTCTCCTGAGGAGCTTGCTCTCTACCGGGAGGCTTAGTAGACGCGGCGGGCTTGGTCCTGGCCTCTGAGCATATAGTATCCTCTCCAGGCCTGTAGGAATTAAGGGTGTCCAACACGTGCACGCAGATCCGATACACAGACCGGGGCTCCAGGTTGGTGAGGCTAGTATGCCGCCGGTCCCCGCTCACCGTCCTCTCCCGCATTCCTTCGTTTATTTGGCTTTGGCCCCTTTTGACCCAAGTGACCTTGTAGGCTGTGACGGTGAAATACGAGGCCCAGCTCACCTCGATATTGGTGGAGTTGACCACATGGAAGGAGATCTGGAGGGGGTCCTCATAAGGAGGCAGGGGCCCAGGAGGGTTGTTATGGATGGGGGGTAAGGGAGGGGAGGGTGAGTCAAAGTAGTAAGGGATGGATGTGGTGATGAGGGTGGAGATCATGGTGGTGATAGGGGTGGTTGTGGGTGGGGGAGGGGGTGTGGAGCGGAGGGTGGGCCAGGGTGGCTGGTCAGTATCAACTGGGCACTCTATAATATCCAGCGTGAGCTCTCTGATTGCCATGCCACGCACCTTGTCTGGACTCAGGCACACGAACCCTCGGGCGTTGATGGAGGAAGGCAAAGACTTGAGCCACACCACCACCCATTTCACAGCACAGTCACAACGCCAGGGGTTACTTCGCACCATGAGATGCTTTAGGCTCGACAGGCCATCGAACACACCCTGTGTTAGAGTCTGGAGCTGGTTGCTGGAGATATCCAGTTTTTCCAGCCTATTTAGGGCAGCGAAGGCTGCCACAGGTATCTGGTCGATCTGGTTCTCCTGCAGGCTGAGTTTGACCAGTGACTGGCTGGGTAGGAGGGGAGGGGGGAAGGTGAGTGAATTGCGGGCCAGGGCCAGCTCACGGAGGTTGGCCAGGTCCTGAAAGGTCCCTGGTGCAATGCCCTCGTCCGTCAGCAGGTTCCCGTCCAGCAGGAGGCGCTGCAGACGTGTAACATTCTGAAAGGCCTCCTCTGCAATGACAGCAATGCGGTTCTCGTCCAACCGCAGCTCTTTCAGATCCTCAGGAAGGCCAATGGGAACGCTGCTTAAGTGGTTCTTGGTGAGGAAGAGGAGTTTGAGGCTTACTGCCTCCCTAAAGGCCCCTTCTTCCACCCCCACTGTGGAGATGGAGTTATCATCAAGGTGCAGCTCCTCCAGTCGAGTCAGCTGGGCCAGGGCTGCCTTGGAGATCGTTTGGATATTGTTCTCCTGAAGATGCAGGACCCTGGTGTTTTTGGGCAGATTGATGGGGAACTCGTCCAGTTGGTTACCATAGAGATAGACAATCTCCACGGAGGCCAAATTGTGAAGTTCCACAGGGAAGCCAGCATTGTTTATCTGGTTGTTATGTAGGTAAAGGACTTTGTAGCCCTCCTGTATCCCCAGAGGCACTGATGTCAGGCTGCGTTCATTGCAGTACACAAATGAGTTGTCACAACGACACTCTTCCGGGCAAGAGGCACCCGGGCTGAATTGCATTTGGAGGCTTAGAATGACAGTCAACCAAAATTGCAAGAATGAAGTCCAATCCTTATTCCAGGGTCCAGCCAGAAACTCCATAGTGGAAAAACAAAACAGGATATGGGAAACCAACAAAAAAAAACTGGAATAAAACAAAACAAATTTGAAAATCAGAAAGGCAATGACGTATATATCCACCAAAAACAGGACCCACGAAAAGTCCACCTAGGAGAGTTTTGGTAATGATGCAGTTAGCTGGGAAAAGAGCAGGAAACCGTGGGAGTAATCCTGTAAATGCTAGTCCTCAGCTGAAGAGCGATGGTCTCATTAGTGGTGGCCAGTCCTCTGACTGACTCCATCCATGCTGAGACATCAGACCATAGCAGGACTCTTCACTCGTTGCTCCATGCAGAGCTCAGCCAGGGCCAATTTGAAGCCACGCAGTAGAGAGCCACCACAGGCTCCACTCGCCTGTCCGTCACACACTGCTGGTCCCCGACCGGGGCAGAGTCCAAGGGGGGTGACATTTGGATCCAGAAACCTGTGGGAAAACAAAGAAATCCTGGATTAGTATATTTAGGGGTGGCCTGTTCTCGGAAAAAAGGGGGCCTCTCTTTCCCCTCTTCCTCTGTCTCTTTATTTGACATACAAACATGCACACACACATACCAACTGTCTTTCCCTCCCTCTCGCTCTTTCCCTCTCTCCCAAACAGAAAGACAGAGTCACAAAACATATCGTTCACTGCTGATGTCAAATTATGCGTTGGCTATTAAAAAAAAAAGAGTCAAACCATCTGATAAATATTCAGAACAGCTCTTGCACATCCGGTTTCACAGACATAAAGAAGGCTTTTATCCCTTCCGCTCTATCAAAGGAGGGAATAGAGCACTGGAAGGACACACACTCATGGATTCACAGAGGTTCTGAGCAACATTAATGCTGCTTAATGGAAAAAAGGCTGCAAAGAGATAAGGCTAATAAAGACATCACCTCTTTGTGTGCCAACACGGACGCACAGGACGCTTCCTGGAAATAAATACGGAGCAGAAAACAAGTTACGACTGTCTTTTTTCTGTCTGCTTGAGCAGCCACTGTGGGCAGAGGTACACGAGTAAACACAAGTGCTTACAGTAAACAGAGCCAATTGTTTTCCTGGTGGCCTAAGGAGGAGCTCGTTATTACGTGTAGGCCTGAACACAGCATCATCAAACTCCAGATTTCAGGCTGTGAAGAGTGGAATTATAAAACAAAGGAGAGGCAGTCGAGGGATACAGCCCCTGCATATCAGCTCCTCCTCTCGCTAGAGTGACATACACGGGCTGTCAAATGAAATGGGATTGGAAAATAATTTAGTCCCTCCACCTGCAATAAATGATCGATACACTCTATTTTTCAGCATGGAGAGGCTTGTAGTAAAGCACAAGGCCATTGGATTACAGTAGACCCCCAGATCCATTATTCCAAGTTTTATGACCCATCAAACATTTTTTTCCCCTCTTCCCACACATGATTGAAAGATACTGGTTGTCATCTGTAGCTTTCAGCTTAACTGAAGCTCCACCCTGAGTCAATGTTGGGTGTCACGCAATAATGGGAACGATGGGTTGAATGTTAAGCACAGGAACGGCCATGAGCGTGGATTAAGGTGTCCTGCAGGGTTTGTCAAGGAGGAGGAGTAGCCAGTTAGCCACATAATGCAGAAAATAGTCAGAATTCTTGCTTTTTTTGGCTAATTTTTTTTTATTATGTCATGACAGGGAACTATACTTTATAAAGAAAGGAAAATTAGTAAAATAAAAAAACAACTGTAAGTAAAGGAAGTCTATCTATTCGCCCTTGCAGCCCTCCTTCTTTACATTCCCTGTGTTGTTTGTTGGCGAGATGGAGCCTGCATGGGCTCTTTGTGGCAGAGATGGAGAAACAATCCTTTGACACACATCTGTGATCTACTTTTCTAAATTGAAAGAGCTAAATTTAATCAAATAAGCTTCGGGGGGCATAAGCAACCACATGAGGCGATAAAATGTGCTGCCACAGCAGCAGAATCAACAGCAGAAGGCAGTAGCATCAAGATTATTATAGCTGCATAAATAACATGTCACTAAGAATCCAAATAATAACCTTAAAAAGACGCACAATATCAAGTTGGTCTTTACTTGACGATACCAAACCTAATAAATGGGGAACATGGATAGATCAAGGAGAGAAAGTGATAAAAAGACTTTTTTCTTCTCTTTTTCTTTTCTTTTTTATTTAATTTCCAGCCGAGGGAGCACAGTTTCTCACCACCAGATGAACGCTGTGATATGTGGCCAGGACAATCCGATTAGAACTGGATTTAGCGACAGAAACGCAATTAAAAGTTTAAAATGGATCGGGTATTTAAGAGGCGATAAGAGGCGGATCAGGTATACTTCAAAGCCTGCCCAGTGAGCGGTGTGCATTTGAATGAATTATTTCAAAGGGGGAATTGAAAACCGTGCAGTGCATTGAGAGTGAAAGCCCCCCACCCCCACCCCCCTCCAAAAAAAATGTCAGGTTTTCTCCGTGGTGAAAAATGTGGAGCGGTGCGTTTTATAGTGCAGTAATCTTTAACTCGATGAAACATCTAATTAACCTACAGTTAAATTGGCCAACACATTTAATTAATCTTAAAATGTCATTGGGAATTGGTGAATTAACGTCAGTTTATGATTATCTTCGCTTGCTGGATGCTCGGGGCGTTAAGTCACAGAGGTGGAAACATTTGTGCATCTGTTTTATAGATGCTTGGTCAAGATAAGGTTTATATTTGATCAATTCCATTCAGAATTTAATTTGAAAAGTAGCCGATTGAAATACAACTTGGGCCTGATTTTTTTCCCTCTACATTTCTCTCCAACTATGTCATGGGTTATTAAGAAACAGCCACTGTACCTTTGGCGAGCCTTTATCCATTTCAAACCCCGCTACCGCGTTCAACTTTTCCCCTTTCTTAGAGCCCCTGTCCTTCATGCGGTCCTGCTGTATGACCGTGCGTAAAGGTCCGTTCGGTAACGCTGGTGCGAGTCGGTTCCGATCAGCAGCGTGAACCCGGTGAGTATACGGAACAGCATATTTCCCTGCATAGGTTCCCCCGGTTGTGGCTGCGCGTTCGTCCGCGCCGCTGTCCACCACTTTTTTTTTTTGTTTTCCAGCTCCCGGGCGCTTCACAACGGAGCTCCTCCGCTTTAACTCAACACCGTCTGCAGCGCATGAGGACCGAAGAAAGCGGCGGCAGGGTGATCGCAGAGCCCACTTCTCCCCTTCCACACTCTGCCCGAACGGTGAGGACGCGCTCGCCGAAGTGTCCGCCGCCTGATCCGCCACGGGCCATGACGGCCAGCTGCGTCCGTCCGGTGCGCTGTTTAGTGGGGAGCTCAAACTTGCCTTTAGTGTCTACGCAGCTCAGACCCGGACTCCCTGCGAGTTGTTTTCTTAGATGGATTCAGTTGATAGTGCGACGTGTGTGCTCTGCTCACCTCTCTCCCCCCTCTCTCTCTCTCTCTCCCTCTCTCCCCCTTCTGTCCCTCCTCCCCTCCTCAGAATAAAGAATGCATCTCCTCCAGCAGCTCCGTGATGGCTTTAAGCCACAGATCCTCCCTGCTGCCCTCACACTGCAGAAAATAGTTTGTCTCTCAACGCACTTCATTCCTACATGCTATTTGCCTGACCCACCTCACCCCGCGACGATGCCTGAGCATTCATTTGCATTTTAATCACAAAATCCAGGAATTCGCCTTGAAGTCACATTCTTAATGAAAAATCACTACAGGCCAGAGTCATTTAATGTTCCCAGTTATTTCCTGTGTGGCTATATTCTTTGGGGTCACAGAGTGTCCCAGAAGGAGCTTATTAGCTGTACTTTTGTTAGAATATGTATAGGCCTGCGGTAGGATTTTTTAAGGACCACTAGCCCCAGTTCTTATCGGAAGGGTGTTTTGTTTAATTACAGCTGGATAATTAGCCCCCAGTGAAAAGCACAGTCTCATCTTTACTTCCCGTGCTTTCTTCCAGTGATTTGAAGCATTTAGACACAGCCAAAGTAATTTCATCTGACAACACTGCTCCCTCGCGCTAGTACTGATTCAGCAGGGCACCGCCGCTCTGCCCACACTCTCCCAGCCGCTCACGCGCACACAGACGCGCCGTGCTCCTATCGCTATCTCGATGCGCGCGCACTCATTCTGTTAAACAGCAAAAAACTCACAGCGCACACACATGCATCCATATACAGTAGATTACCGTTAAGATATTTAAAGGCTCACACACAGTTATTAGATTAACTTTTAAGGTAGAACTGAATTTAAAGTGAGACTATGTCATTTTTTAAAATAAGGTTGAACACACCTTGCCCAATTCACCACACTCTAAAGTGTGATAGTATGGTCTTACTTGGCTGGAATGACCATTAGCTTAGGGTGGCTAATGTTAGCAAGCATAGAAACATTACCAAATCAATTTGCTGACTCTTATGACTCCTGTTTTACTTGTGCTACTGTTAGCTTTCGTTTTAGCATTTACCATTATCCTGCAATTGTCACTTGTGGTCACAGTTGCTGCTGTTCAGTAAAAGCTTTATTGGCCAGGTATGTGGACACATACAAGGAATCTGACTCCGGTTTTTCTTTGTTCTCAGTGTACATACACAGAAATAGACTTACATACATATAAAACTATACATCTTAAAACAAGGACAACAAGCTCGACAAGGTAAACATAAACATTAAACTACTATGTACAGGTATAAATATATATATAAGTATATATATATATATATATATATATATA
>NTHP01000313.1:219696-248016 GCA_003416845.1 Oplegnathus fasciatus | reverse complement strand
AAAACAAAACAACAATAGCAAGTGTAGACAGTGTTATTTGTGTTTGTTTTTGACTTCCGTACTTATTTGGTCAAAATGTACGGAAGCCAAGAACGGCCGTGCTTGCAATTATTTTTTTATTTCTGGAGATAACGAGATAATTATGGAGAACTTGAAAATGAGCGTCTGGCTCTTTTGATCACACCTGATTTCAACCTTTAAGATCGCTGTCATGACCTTATGGGAGGATCCATAACTGAACAGTAATATGTAGTTTTGTTTGCTGCAGGTACGTGATTAGAGCAGACAGTCTCGTTTTATAGCAGCCAAAGATGAGAGGTGCAAGCCCGTCCCATTGTACATAATGACTGCAAACAATCTGTAAATAAACATATAAACATTATAAGAAATGAGAGGAAACAACCTTTTGTTTTCTCGTGATAACGGGTTGATTATCTCAAGATAACAAAGCTCGTTTTCTCGAGATAATGAGATCAATAAACTTGTGATCTCAAGATAACGGTATTAAAAAAAAAAATTGCAAGCATGGCCGTTCTTGGCTTTCATAAAAATGACCAAAAATAGTGTTTTGGTTTTTATTTATTGTGGTGATACGCCTCCTACTTTAGTGTCCTCCGAGGACGTTAATTTGTGGTACCAATATGGCTAATGTTACAACGCTAGACAAACTTGCTAGTTCCGCTTTCTGTGTGAAATACAATTTTAACAGCACAATAGTTCCTCCCAAATGTTGAATATTGTTAAAGTGACAGACAGCTGATAGTCAACATTATGTAGACAGGTTGAAAAAGGGAAAAAGCGTCGCACAAGTCAGTAGTGCACCATGGAAGTTGACAGTGTGTCTTCTAGCAATGTTGGCTGGACGCTGTTTCCACAAATATGTCCAAAACAGTTTTATCCTCTATACCCTCTATAAATATGTACAATAGCAACAGTATCATTACAATTTATATTTCCTTACACATGAAAGGAAATATAAATTACTGACAAAAGAGAGGAGAACTCAAATTTCAGTTTCACTGAAAAAATACTAAAACTGTCATGTTCTGTGTTTTCTACGTTAGTTTATGGCCAAAGCCAGGGTCAGACAGGCACGCCAGAGTTACAAGATCTCCACAGGTCAGCAGGTGCACGTTTGCCTTTGATCTCCACCTTCAGTTGGCAAATGCTATTAATGTAGCTCTTTGACTTCAGGCGACCCACTTCTACACATATAACCCATGAAAACTTTCCGAACAAATTATATGGCTCCCGCTCAAATCACCGATGTCATTTTGTCCAATCAGGCCGTCCAGTGCGTGCGGCATTGAAGTCTTCTAATACGTCAACTCTCTGTGAGATGATTTGGTTGTTCTCAGTGTTTGCCTTTCATGTTTAATTTCGCCTGCTACGTCGACGAGATGGACGGCCGTTGTGAAGCCCAGTCCACAACATTTAATTCCTTCATAAATCAAGCTTCTGTGCACGGCATGAATTATTGATTGAGTGAATTTAGAGGAAACAGCCTATTTTTATTTTCTCCTTGATGGACATGTTTTGCTGTAGCGCGCTCTGTTCCTGGTCGGTGCAGCATCATGGGATGTCTCTTTCTGGCACGCAAATGGGGATAAAGTGACAGACACGTAAATGGGCGCGAGAGGGGCTATAGGCAAATATGCTCAGGCCATTATCTGGCATGTTAATTTGATTTTGTTCACTGTTGTCAAGCAAAAAAAAACTGAGCAGGACTTAGCCTGAACATAATGATTTCATTAGATCAAAAAATTACTTTTTTTTAAAATTTTGAAATTTTTATCAAGCTTAATTGAATTGATTTTAAGCTTCTGTAAGTGAAAACGTCAAACATCTATATCATGCTTTCTTCTGGTAGCCTTGCTCTTCCTTTGGTGAGGATATACTGTATATTTTTAAGGTGTGTAATGCAGAAACACAGAGAAATATTTCAGTCTACACCCTCTCCTGAATCTCACAGTGGAAATTCCCCTTCTCTGCCTTGCTCAGAGACCTTCCCAGAGTTTTGGTGTGGCATATTTACTCTGCACGCTTGTGTACCTTGATAAAACTGCAGATACACATGACCCCAGAGCACATCAAAGCCTGCTCTGTCCATCTGCTCCTGTTGAGGCCCCAAACACCGTTAAAGGAGGGTAGAGGGGGAAAAAAAGTCCACTCAGATATGCAGATATGTTTATCCCTTGGTTATATTCACACTAGTCCCCGGAGACATCATTAGCTTATCACATTTCTCCCTGCATGAATTTTACATCTGGACACTGAAAGGCACTTCAAAGGTGCCAACAACATCAGTGTTTAAAAACCTCCCCACAAGTATTGGCAAGATCTTTGAAAGAACTAACTGTGGGAAGCCACAGTAACATTGCAAATCGCTGAAGCCCTGATATAATCAGGCCCTTCCCTCGAGATTTCAGTGGCTTAAAGAAAAATATGCTGATAATGTTTGGAGTGGGCGATCAATGCGTTCATTAATTTCTAAGGCGATGTAATTATGTTTACCCCCGTCGATTATCAATCTACATGCATCTAATGTCACAGCATGGCTCCCAGAAGAGAGCAGCGCATTTTCACAGCCAAGGAAACTAGTCAGCCAACAACACACTGTATATTTTACTCAAGGAGTGAGCTGAGAGGAGACGAGGGAGTCTGAGGATTGCACCAACTCTTCAGACCCTCTAGACCAAAATTCGTTTTTTCTTCCACTTTTGGATTTTTTTCATTGCCGTCTCTGTGCAAACATACCATGATTGGCAGACACTGAAAAATAAAATGTACAGCACACACACACAACAAATACAAAATATACACTTTGTAAGAGGAAGTGGTATCTCCCAAATGAATGATGAAATGTAGCCCTCTAATTAGATGGCAAAGTTAGGTTAAACAGCATTTACCTCCCCACCTTTCCTCCTTGTTAAAGTGGAACAATTCGAAGCCCTGATAGTCATGTAAGAAAACTCAATACAACACCGCTCAATCTGAGCCACATGGGGTGTTATATATGGCATTTAAAATGTATAAAAGATTTATTTGTAAGGCTTAAAGTTGCTTTTTATAAGAAGAGTAAAATGGTGTGTCGGGCTGTCAAAAGGCCAGTGATGCTCAATCAGGGTCATTTCATGAGCACTAGCAAAGGCAGCGCGCGCTCTCACGTGAGCATGTGAATTATAGGGGAGGCAGAGTGAATGCAGTGTCCTGAGTGAATGCTGCCCTGTGCTAATGCCAGGCTGTAAAAACACTGACTTGACAACAAGCAAGCCCCTGTAGTTCTGCTGAGGGAGGGATGGGGGAGAGAGGAGCAGAGTGAGAGGAGTGGAAAGGGGGAAAGAGGGAGAGAGGGGAACGTAGAGGGGGAAAGAGAGAGAAGAAAAGTGGAGGTCTAAAATCGCTCAAAAGAGGACAGGAAGACAGGATTGTGGATTACTGCTGTTTCTGACATGTGGCTGCCATGTCATCCTTGTCCTCCGAAGATTAATACCTCAGACAACTGCTTAGCAACATGTAATTGTTCAGATAAGTGGTGGCCATTTTGTGCTGACATGTGCTGCTCTCTGCCATGAAAGATAATCTAGCTTAAAGGAGCAATCCACATTTTTGAAAAGGTATTGCTTTGTTTTACATCTCCAGTTTTCGTTGTTCAGTGCATCCGCAGCAGTGTAGCCCCAGTTTGTGCCCTTTCATGTATTACCATTACCTTCCAGTCACAGAGCTAAGCTAAGCTAAGCTTTCCCGAAAAATTAATTACCCAACAATCTCTAAAAAACTCATTATTTCCAGAATCCTCAAAGACTCTTCTAACCATCTGGATGAGAAAATATTACGTCTGATGCACGATAAAAAAGATGTTTAGCCTGTTTCTTAAATTGTGATGACATTTTGTAAAGATATTCATCATTTGGTTAATCACCTGACTTTTCCTCTAGCGCTACCAGCAGGTTGACAACTATTAGATGGATGACCATGAAATTTGGCACAGACATTCATGGTGTCCAGAGGATGCACCTAAATGACTTTGGTGATCCCCTGACTTTGCCTGTAGCACCACCAAAAGCTCAAAGTTTGCAGTTATTCAGTGAAATATCTCAACATCTACTTGATGGACTGCCATTACATTTTGTACAGACATCTTCCCCCGAGGATGAATTATAGTTACATCAGCGATCACCTGACTTTACCTCCAGGTCAGAATTATAATTTTAATTTGATCCCCTGACTTTTTACCTAGTGAAATAGCTCAACAACTCTTGGATTAATTGCCATGAAATTTGGTGCAGACATTCATGCTCCCCTCAGGATGAATTGTAACAGTAAGTGCCATCATCAGGTCAAAATTTCCATTTGTCCAATACTTTGGTTTATGACCCAACACTTGCAAAACTAATGACATTCTGCTAATTAGCAAATGTTACAACATGTTAAACATCGTTAACCATTATACCTAATTTAGCTCAAAGCACCACTATACCTACTGTAGGTGCAGCCTCAGCTGCTATCATGGCTATAGACTCTTAGTCTTCAAGGATTCAAAGATTGCCATGTATATATTTTTTGTAGCATCGGAGGCTCTGTAAATTGAATGTAGTGGTAAAGCATAAGAGGCACAAACTGGGGCGAGGTCAAGTGCTGTCATTTATACTATCAATCAACATCTGTACTTCCACTTCATTTAAGTCATTTCCTCCATTTTCCCAGGGTGACTTTTAAACAGTTTCTTGGGAATAGATCTTTGAGCTGTATACCTCGACAGTATGTATGCCTATGTGTGTTAAGAAGTTGAGAGAAAAGTAAGATTGGGAGAGAACAATGCCATGACATGCCTGCTTGTTCAAATGAGAAAAAAGGTCTTCAAGATTTGTATTTCAAACGCAAAAATGCAAATGCTTCTTCCTGTGTAATTATGCCAGAGACAAGAAAGAAGCCCCTGATTTTCTCATTGTGCCGCGTTATCTCCAAAACCTGTTGTTTAATTACCACTGATGTTTTACAGCTCAACATTTTTCTGCTTAATCTTCACTGAAGCTTTTCCTGGAAATAGTGGTGTGTCATCAAGTTGTCTACGTTTGCCCAGATATGTGAGAGAAAAAGATACAACACAAGGCCGAAAAATGTGAAATACTTTGCTGCCAGGTTGTTTTTAGCGTTAAAAGGCTCAAGTGTGTGTGTTCTGAGAACTTTAAAAATCCCTGAATGTAATCTTATTTGGTGAAAATGTGCTGCTACACAGGATTTCCTTATCATTTTATACACAACGTTGGGAAAGTACACAGCCAAAGTAAGAATGACACAGCACTTACTTGTTAAAAACAGCGGTGCTGTTTAAGAGTAAAAGTAAAAGGTCCCGAGAGACGGCAACTTACAAGAGATCATCAGAGAAAGAACAGAAGAGGAGAAAAATAGACAGATGCCAGGAAGGAGCAGGTCTTGGGGTCACGCGAAAGATGGGCCTGATCCCACCTCCAATCCCTGCAGCTTTTCTTTTGTTTGAAGTCAACATCTGGGCTAAATTTCCCCTCCTGACTTGAGCAAAGAGGAAGTCTTCTGGGTGGGTCGACGGGGGCTCAGGGCCGCTCCTGCCTCCCAGGCTAAACTGTACAAATACTGTAGATCCACGAGTCACTAAAGCAGGGACTGAACAAACCTATATCCAGACCCTGATTCAGTGCTCTTCATGGTGGATCCGTGATGACTACTGGAATGGCACAGCTGTCTTATCAGTCACTCAGAGACACATGTGAGCAAGATAAGTAAGTTTAATCGATCCTGCCAGACTCTGTAACTGCTTCAAAATGCGGGTGTGAGGTGTGGGATACTTAACGCTATACATCTCAAAATAAAACATTAAGAGACTGTGCAGGTACAACACTGACTTATTTAGTCACAAAGGTTATGGTAGCCTTCAGCACTGGAGAGAAGCCGGGTTGTCTTGAACTGCTCATTATTCTGCTGACTGGGAAAAATGTTTACATTTACTTCTGAATAAGCTTTAGTTCAGTGGTTTCCAACCTAGGGGTCGGGACCCAGGTCGCAAGATGAATAGAAGGGGTCGCGAGATGAATCGAAGGGGTCGTGAGATGATCAAAGGGGAAGGAAATAAGAAAGAAAATCTCATTTCGCCTCACAAAATTAAGTTTATTTTTCTTAGTTTCCTCTAATCTTTCCTTTTTTCCTGTGAAATTCTGACAAGTTTCACCTCTTCAGGCAGGAAAAGTGTTCCAGTGAAACAGTCTGAAACTAAAATCTTTCTCACAGGCATGCACTCTGCTTTGTATTAAGGGTTCACAAGCAAAAAAAAAAAGGTGGAAGCATTGCTCTAGGATATTTTGTTAAAACCTATTTATCAGAATTGCGAAAACATAATTATATACGTGTTTTCCAATAAAGATCAAAAAGTGTTTTGACATTTGCAAGTGTTTAATATGAACTGTTTATTAAGATTGTATATTGTGTAAAATGGGTATTATGATCATTTTTGACAATTTAATGAACTACAAATATCTTATATTGACACATGCCTAGTGGAATATGAAATATGAAATACTGTATACATGAAGATCGGCTTACTCATCATGAAGAGTACTACTCACTCAGTCAGTCATGTCATATCTCGGCTTGGGCTCGGGGACTACTATTATAATAGACATCTAGCATTATAGACTTTGGACGTGGGCATTTATCAGGCGGGGAGGGTCTAACGAAAGATGCTATTGAGTTGCATTATGGGAAATGTAGGATCTAGTGCTTTTGGAGATTGTCCCAAACTAGAGACTAAAAGTCAGGATATCTTGGCCTCTGCTGCTTTTGACCCTATTTTTTAAAATCTGTTAAGAGTCTCCCAACTTCATGGAGGTGTAGTACTGTAGATCATACCTCTTTAAGGGGCTACCACCAAAAAAGATTGGAAACTCCTGTTCTAGGATGTTTTGATAAAAACCAATAAACTAGTTATTAGAACTGCAACACACAATTATACATGTTTTACAGTCAGGATAAAAACTGTTTTAACATATGCAGATATCTAATATGAAATGTTTATTAAGATAGTACAGTGGATATTGTGATCATTCTGGCCAATTTAATGACACTGTAAAATGTTTATATCTGCCTAATGGATTTAAGGAATATCAAGTGTATTATTGGTTTGTTTCAAAGAAAATTCAACTTTAATTAAATCAAAGTTTCAGTTAAGGTTTTGAGCTGTTCAGTTATTTTACAATTAAAAAGATACAAATATGAGAGAAACAGATGACTTAAAGCAAACAATTGAAAAATATATAAATTTGTTTAAAAAAATAGATACATGGGTAATATAATAAGATATTCAAAAGAAAAAAAGGTAAATTACTTCTTTTGAAAGAATGAAGAAATACACAGGCCAATATATGCCAAACTGAAAAAGTATGTCCTAACCCTGCACAGTTCTGTCTCACCACCTTGATTTCATCAGGGCCTTCCAGCTGTGGACAGCTGTTTAAAGGCTCAGCCCGTGCTTGAATGACAATCTGTGTTTATCTTCGGCTTTCCCCTTCTAACTAATTAACTAAGCCCTGAAACACCAAAACACCACGGTCCCCTGAACCTCTTTCTTTCTGACAGCTTCCCCCTGCAGCTGATTTATTATTGCATGATTTCAAATTAGTGCTGAGTGGAGAATGTCTCACAACAATTTACACTCACATGACCTGAGACACTTATTAATTACTAGATTTTAATTAGAGATAATTACAATATACTGCATTTAATGTAGTTTCATATACACACAGATAAAACCTTAAACCTTGCTTATTTACTTAAGAGTGAATAAAGAGATCATTATATTATGATCTTTATTATCATCATCATTCTTTAATTTAGCGAGTTAGATTATCCAAAAGAGACACACGCTCACACTCTGGGGATGAGGCATGAAGGTTGTTCATTTTCGCTTTACTTCTATACTCCTGTGTCTTCACTTTCAGATTAAATACCATGCCAATCTTTATTCCTCGTGGTAAGTTTTAATTGCCTGGGAAGCAGAGAGACATTTCGTCTTGCACTATGGCCAAAAACATACATTGTACTGGATGTTTGAAAGGGCTGTATTATCTATTTCAGCTCTCCCCTTGTCTTTCAGTGTGAAAAATCCCCCCAATGCATGAGGCAGGAATTTGGATAAATCCAGATTACATCAGAAACCAGGTGAAACAGCTTACAAAACAGACAGCTAAAAATATAATTATACTGTCAGACACTGCTAAGCTACAGTGTTTAATCCTTTGCCATATTGATGCCATTGCTTGTCTTTTCCTGTCAAGTGTCGTAATTTAATATTCTTATCCCGTGCCTTAATATACACTTCTTTCCTCTGGTTAATTCATCATCATCAAACATTTTTTCAGGTTATTTATTCCAGTTACAATCACAGTATTAGCCTTGGCAAGCTTTACCGTAACTTAATGCTTTATGGTATTAAAGCCTGGCAAGTGTTCATGAGCTCTTATTTTGGAATATTGCTCACAAGTTGAAATAAAACTCCCCACAACAACATGCCCCGGGGACACACAGATGCAGATGAGGCTGCTGGATTTTTTTTTTTTTTCCTTTTCCTTTTTCCATCACGTGTTGACAGCGTTAATACTTTGTCTTTTGTTTACAAGATCCTCCAGTGCGGCTCACCATGTCGTGAAAAACATAAATGAGATTTCACTAAATAGCATTTTTGCCCCATATGGTTTTGCTGAGGCAGTAGCCCCTTTAAAACAATCTGCGGTTCCATCTGGTCACTGTGGTTTTTGCCCCTCGCCAGTTTGTCCCCCCCTTTGCTTTCACTTACTGCCGCAGCACGCCGCCCCAGTTAGAGAATAGTCTCACAAAACATCCTGGGGGTGTCTCTAGGTGGACGCCTACATGAGAATTACCACTCTTCTCAGGGTGCTTCTGGGACGCCTGATGAATCAGAGCGCCTTGTTCAGCTTTCATTGGCCTCGTCTTTAAGTCCCATGAAGGAAACGAACAAAGAGGCTCAGAGGAAAGAGAGAGGAAGAGAGGAGGGTAGTCGGGGGGATGAGTTCGGTGTGAGCAATAATGTAAGGCGTATCGATTCGGTGGGATCTGCTTTCATTGCTCATCCCTCACGGAGCAGCGGATCACTCTTCCTCTCTCGCTCAGGTGGCATGGGGCCCAACCCTGGCGCCTGCCACCCTGCCCAAATTAATTGAAGCATGCTGTTGTAAATGAATCACATATGGCTAATATCTCCCCTCTTCCCCCTCTCCAGCACACGCTAGCATCACCTATCCTCGTTTGTGTTCTATTTCGGGAACAGATGACTTCACTCATGTCTCTTTTTCTCTTATTTTTAAGGGAGTAGTGCTCAACAAAAAAAAAGAGAGAGGAAGAAGAGTGTAAGAAGAAGTGTAAAGGTAGCCAAGGTCAGGTGCTCATCGCTTTGAGTTCACTGTAAAATTCATGACTTTCCCTTTTGGTTTTTCATTTGTCTCTTTCCACAGTCCACTCTTTGCTCTTAACTTGGAACAAAGCAGATTAATTACGCTGTCGTACGGAAGGTAGGAATAAGCCAGCGCACCTGTCCCTGATGCCACCTAGCATTAAGATGAATGCGTCATAGCTTTGGTCTTTATTAGTTATTTATAAGACCCACTGCCCAGAATAACAGCACTAAAAGAAGGGGGACAGAGTGAACAGTCGCCAACGGCGTTTTTGGCACTAACGCTCAGAAAGAAGAAATATGAAAGAGCGATAAATGTTGACCAAAGTGACATTAACAACAATGTCCTGCCAGGCAGCCAGATCAGGTTTTATGTCAGCACAGCATGGTTGTCATGTTAACATCATGCATAGTCGAAGCAGCGTGAGCAACACGCAGGAGGAGGATTTGTTTGTCTTAATAAATCTTGACATAAGGCATGGGGAAATTATGTTTTTGCATTTCTTAGTTCCTCTAGGCGCCAACACCAAAAAATCTATTCTTTTTCTTTCAACTGACCACACAGTTTTGTAATTATGAGCCTCCACCAAACATTTCAGACGTCCATTTAAAGTAAAATTACACTTTCAACAACCTGCATACATTATAAAACTGAAACAAAAGAAATGTCTTACTTATCCATCTCTTTTTATGGACAAGGGAAATGTGTAAAGCAATAAAACATTTTACACACAACATGAGTATTCTGAATGAATAAATTAAAAAAAATTAATTCCATGTATTCCATGCCGATATAACATTTTGGTAAAACAAAAAAGTTGTACAAATGCATTACAATTCATCCTGAGGGGGACATGAATGTATGTACCAAGTTTCATGTCAATCCATCCAATAGTTGCTGAGATATATGAAAAATAAAAATATGATTTCTGATTAAAAAAAAACAAACTCCACCATAAACACGCTAAGCTAAGAGCGAATTTTCTGCCTCTAACTTCCTGAGAGCAAGCCACCTGAAAAGGTCATTTTTCAACAAGAAACTTTCTAAGAGTTGAGAAGACCATTAAAGGAAGAGCGGAGTGGACTTTGTTCCTGTCAAACGAGATTTTGTAGCTGTGCAAGACAGGAGGCGTTTACAGGCTATGAGCTAATATCTGAACTGACTCAAGATGTCTGATAGCTAACGAGAACACGGCCTTTCACAAAGCCACAGTGCCCCGTTGGTCCCCTCTTATCATCAGACTGATCAGGGTGTATTCACTAACTTGGCAGAGCCCCTGATTGCATGGTTAGAAATTCAAATGGTAGATGTATCAGGTTTGATATGAATATTATGTGGTTTGCCCATGGGGACAATTCCATTTGTAAGACACCCCCCTCCTCTTTGTCTGAACCCTTTTGGATTTGTCACTTTGCATTTACTTTAAGAGGTAAAGCTTTTAAACAATCGTAATAATGGAAAGCATGCTTTAGTGGTGACACTGCTATGATCTATATCAAAGCCATCTGGAAAATAAAAGACCTCGCTTGTCTTTAAAAGCGCGTTCGGGCTCTTTAAATCCCGATTCTTGAATTTCCACTTTACATCCTGTGTTGAGGGGGCAAGTTAGTGAATCAGTTCGTGCAAATATTCTATGCGATCGCACTTCAAACGGTTTGAGGATGATGACGTTAAATTTAGATGCAGTAAACTAAACCCTTGTTTATCATTGTGGTTGTGTTCATCCCCAAACGCCCTCGCATTTCCTGATCTATCTACAAAAACAGATGTTAACAACACGCCGCTTTATGAGTCTTACTTTTGAATGCGGCGACCTGTTTTTTGTTAAATACAATCTTGATGTATGTAATTCTCACACTGAATGCTGCGTTTCGGGCTCCCAGCGCGCACTGCCCACGTGCATTTGTCACGCCGAGCCACTTGTTTCGACCCACTGTTGTGATTAAGTGTGTGGTTCCGCACAGATTTACTGTGATGGTCCCTGCTGTCAAAGAATGAGTGTGCGGCCTGGCCCTACAACATCCACCGTGATCTGCAGTGGTTTAACAAATAGACAAGAGGCAGGGCAAGCGCACGCTGGAACAGTGGGGTTTGTAGGTGCTTATTCCGCACACTGAACCCCTTTGTTCTCCCACCGACCTTCATCCAGACACTTTTATTTGACAACGAGGTGTGCCCTGCAACAGCCGATTGGAGCTGATGTCCCTATGCAGCAGCCAGGGCTGGTGATTATGACTATCATAAAACTGCCTTGGCTCCATCTCCCTGGTGTATAAGAGGAGGAAAACAATAGGCACATGTGCAAAAAAAGAAGTCCAAGGGAATGGCAAAAATTCCCCCTCCTGTTATTTAAAACTGCTAAGAGCTAGCAGGTATTTCTCATGACTATCTGCTTTCCCCTGGGTATCGGGTATCTTTGGGGAGCGTCTCGAAATGCCTCAGAAAGGTAGTCGGAATGCAGAGACTGCAGATGGAAGCATTTTAGACAACTGCAGAGAAGGCGGCCGCTAGAGAGATGTAAGACGAAACATTGCTCAATGTCCTCTTCAATGTATCTCTTGGAAAGAGAGTGTTAACACATGTTCTGTTCCCGGGCTATCTCGCGCTGCATGTGTATGTGTGTATGTGTGTGTGTGTGTGTGTGTGTGTGTGTGTCTGGGGTTGCAGAATAGTAACTGCCGTGTCATAGCGGGGGTTGTGTAGAAATACGCCCCTGGGACTTCAGTGTTGGCTCAGGTCCAGCTCTACTGATACGTTAACAAGAAGAACTTGTTCTTATCAATGGGGTGCTTTATTCCTGCTGTACACACACACACACACACACACACACACACACACACAGTGAAACATCAACAGACACACAGACTAGAGACAGACACAGAAATGCAAACATCTGAGATTCCGATAAACTCACAGACGGACACACATCTGCACAAAACTGACTAACAGACAAACACACACAAACGCAAACACCAACACAGGCAGTGACCAATGGGCTCACAGACGAACAGGCGCATAAACCAGTTTCAAAGACCAATAAACACACACACAGATGGACAGAAAGACACACACACACACACACACAGCCTACAGGTACAAAAGCAGTACTGACATCAGGAATGCCCTTCCAGATCCTCATCGCAGCACCTCACACACACACACACACACACACACACACAGACACACACTGCCCGCTTGTTATTATTTCTAGTAAGAGGAAACTGAGTCTTTCAACCAGGAGGAATTATGCAAAAAACACAGTTCAGGAGAGAGAAGGGGGGGTGGGGAGAGAGAGAGATGTGGGAGATTTATGTGTGTTTGTGTAGGTATGGGAGTGCCCCAGTGGTATAGTGGTGTGTTGTTGTCTCTAGGTACACTGTTTTTCCCACTGTTTATGGAAAAACAGTGTACCCAGAGTTTATCCTTAACCCCTGCACTGATTGATTCTTTTAGCCACTTTGACAGTACAACACACTGTAAACACAACGCTGACATATTATCACCACATACTCAGCTGATACGGTGAACATGTTAGAAAACAGTTTACACATTCCTATTTACACATCCAGCAGTTGCGGAGCGACATTATCATTCACTTGGAGCCGTGTTTCTGGCCACCTGATGAGTGTAAATCCAATGCTAGCTCATTAGTCTCCACCAAGGAAATATTCTGTCTCTGTAGCTGCTAAATGCTCCACTATTTATGCTGAAAACAGCCGCCTGCTGCAGGAAAGCTGTGGGCTTAAAACCAAAACAGTGAGCTGAAAGATGCAAAAACACTCTGTGAAGCTCAGGGGGGCTGCAGAGTGGGGGGATAATTCTCTCATGGTTGCTAGTGAGTGAGCCCTTTCACATTACACAGAGTCATTTTGTCCATTGTTAATATGAAAATATTGATTAGTGCAGCTTTAAGACGGCACTTCTCGCCAGGCTTGGTGCCATTTAGGATTACGTTGCCTGGGAGGAGGTACTGCCTTAAAGGCTAAAGTCAGGCGACAAAAGAATTTTACACGATTGGCTGTACTCATGTTGTGAAAGATGGACACTGATACGTATATCTGATTGTTTTTAGGTAGGTATGCAGTAAATCCCAGAGGTGGGATACGGTGTATACCTGTGTATAAGGTGGATAAGTGGCAAACGCAGGAGAAAGGAAAAGAGGCTGAAATAACAGAAAGTCTGAGATCACTGATTGTAATGGTTGATAGGAGTAATCGGAGTAAAAGCAGGAGGAGAGGAGAGCTCTTGTCACCTCCTTGGCTGCTGCTCCTGCAGACTGTGGGGTGAAGCAGAGCGAGCACAGTGCCGTGCCCAGCCATCCCCTGTCTTGCTAATCTCTCGACACGGCCTACCTAAATGAAAAGGCTTTTTGACAGAATTTAATTACAAACAACGGTGGGTACTTCTCTCTCTGTCTTCTCTTTCTGACTTTTTTTCTCTTGCTTTCTCCTCTGCAGAACTCTCAGACTTCCTCCTCCACTGCAATTAGCCTCATGCCAACATAAAGCCTCGGGGGTTTTTTTTTAAGCTCGGACTGCTGCACACATGCAGTGCAAACACACATTCACAGTATGTGTAAAATACAGCTCCCACTCCCAAGTAGTACCAAGGCCAAGTGCTGCATTACTCACCCTGTGTGTCACATGGCTAAACAAAGGGCACAGGTCTGTGTGGAGGCAAGGTGTTAATACTTTTTTCCCCCCCAACATGCTATTATTGCTGGAAAAGTCTAAAAGCTCTGCTGTGTGTTTGCCACAGTCACACAGTTTGTCTTTACTTCCCGGAAGTCACAAGATCCAGTTGTTTTCAGAAATCCATTAAAAACAGCTTGCAGAACATAAAGCATGCGGCTGCCTTGACTAACGCACGCCATTATTTTTAAACAACACGGGTATTGTATTTTTTTTCCACATGTGACTTAATCACGCAGCTCATTATCGTGTTTAATGAGGACTATTTTCACTTCTGCCATTACTGAGCACTTTTACGATACACATAGTTTCAGTACTTCTAGTGAAGAGGTAAAACGAAACATAAAGTGGGAGGCAATTACACGCAGTTTCTGCATAGTCCAGTTCCAGTTCTATTGTTGCAGCATGGATGTGGGTTTGATATGATTGTGAGCGCAGTGATTGTGGTATTATAAAGTCCCATAAGGACATAATACATGTGTTACTGTAAATGATGGATTAAATTAGACATTCATTGCAACAATATCAGTTTTTGAGCGGGAGCCTGGTTTCTGGGAGGTAGTGGAACCAACACCAGACAGAGCTTTTACTGCGGTGAATACAGTGGTGTGCTTCTGTTTTAGAAACTAAACCTAACTCATGCTTGGTCGCCCGACACTCTAGACAAAAGACGATATTTGTCACAGCAATGTCCGCATTTATCCCTCGGCGACAGTAAATAGAAAAGCAGGAAAATGAAATGCATTGATCACACAAGTTCACTCCTCCACTTCTGGCAGTGCTGCTGTTCTTCCGCTCACGGGTAACAATGACCAGAAATCAAATGTACAGTTTTATATCCATGTGGACAAGCCATTCAGGTGGCAATACTACTTTCTTTGCCAGCTGCGGTTAAGTTAGGTGGTCAGTATTGCCATGTTAACCAACTATTTCATCACACAGTGGGAGAATGCTTATTGTTGCCCGCGTCATTATAAAATTATATTGTGTTCAACAGTGACAATTTTGCCTCATGACACATTTTTCTGTCAAAGCCAGTGTTGGGCAGCAACATTCCTTAGATATGATTTATTAGTTGTTATTATTATGGTTATTATCAATTATCATCATGATTAGTTACAGTAATGTGATTAGCTTTTTAGTAACTACTAGTGTGTATACAATGGGGTTTGGGGTTCAGCTTGTTTTCTGACTTACTGGGACTTTAATGGGTTGATATCAGCCTCATCTCTGTGCATTCACTGGAGAGATTTGTCCAGGTCCTGTTAGCTTGATGAGTGAGCAGTTTCTTGTTTCAGTCACCTTCCGCTGAAGTAATAATTAAGTACAATTGGCTTTAGGAATTAAAGATTATGTTCATAATTATTTGGAGGATATTTGCAGATTTAGGAAAACGCATCATGTTTAATGTGGTTTAATATCTGTGTAAAAATATGTTCGGTCCTTTAGGGTCATGCTTAGTTTTTAAATACACTTACAACATTATTCCGACAGTCTGGATAGTTGGTCATTACTGTTGTGTTCAGGGACACATTGTGCCGGGATTAAATACTACTATGTAAGGCAAAAAAACAAACAAAATAAATTGTTGACCTGATGTGGGTTTAAGTACATTTCCAATCGAGTTCTCTTCTCCATAGTCATTTAAGGCTTTTATGAAGGCAACTTGTCACTCCCCTAATGCCCGCAGTGCTCCGGAAAAACTCCCCAAACTTTATTCTCCCTTGAAACTGTTTAGTGATCTCTGCAGCCGAGTCAATAAATAGGAACATAACTTTTTTTCCCCCCCCGCGCTCAGCTCCCACAGCTCCCCTCCTCTGTGCACGATCCAATTTCAGCCCGACGGAGGTGATCCTTCCTCGGGGCTCGTTCAGATGGAGGCCGCCGGGCCGTTTACACAGTGGAGTGAGAATGAGGGATTTCTAATGACTCTGCACTCTGATAGTCTTCCAGTGGTGCCCAAGGCCTCTCGCCAAGGACCTTCCAACTCGACACAACTACTCATCAAGCAGTCACATAATTCTAGAGTATAGGCAGAGCGTGGGGGGGCCTCGGAGTCCAGGAAGCCCGGCCACGGCAAGTGTTAGCAGATGCTGATTTGATACTTTTTTCTTCTTTTTCACTCAACTCATCTCTCTGAAAAGTCTCACTCGGCTGAGAATTTTTTAACATTTACCATAATATTAAGATGAGTTAGTACATTTAGTATTACAGATTATCATTATTACTGGACTTTTGACCTAAAACCTTTGATGTCCTGAGGGAGAGATTTGAAGGAAAAATCCTTTGTAAACCAAGTTTTTACCTTGTTAATGCAAATGTAACCCATGAATAATGAGTGCTGTGTCAAAAATATAAATGATCCCCTGTAACTGAGTAATTAGTGGTGAAGCTGTCCTGAGGTATTAAGTAACCTCAAAGCTTTCTAATTGTTTTTCATTAAGGTAAAAGCAATGTGGATGTCTTAATTCTGTCAGTGTAGAACTGAAGGCTGCCAGGTTCAGTCATGAAATGTGTAGCAATGAGTTTATCTGGTCATCATCAGCATTTAGTAGATTTTCACATACATGATTATTTTCTCCAAATGTTTCCCTGCATTTTACACCCCGGATAATTCAGCACAACCATGGAAATATCGACTGTCAACTGGAACCCTTGTCTGTTTATAAATGAAATAATTTTCACTCTTATTGAAAGTCTTAGTGTTGTTTTCTTTCTCCCTTTTCTTCAGTGCAACTTTCTTCATTACAAATCCATCTGTTCTCTAAATTGCCAGAGAGTGTAACAGAGCAGAAGTTTTCAGTGATGAATTTTGCACACTGTTTTTAAAGCGTACTTTGGTTTGGTCTCTAAACTATCCAGAAGTAACTGCTATCAAAGTTATGCTCAGTTTTAAATGATGGACTGCGGTTTTGCATTGACAACACAGCCTGTCAGTGAGGTGTTTGATGGATCTTGATTAAAATAATAATCCTTATTTTTGTTGTATTTTTATTTTAGTAATATCTTTGAAGACAACCTGTTTTTAACCTGCAATACCTCCGAGATCACTTGTCAATCAATCAAATGTGTCCAATACTGTGATGTCTTTGTTCCTTGGATTTTCTTTTTGTTTTTTGTATAGGAGTTTGTAACAAACTGCTGTACAGTAGTTACTGTATTCACTACTTCTTAGTTTACTTTAATTTCTTAGGTTTATCTTACTCATTTATAGTATATTGTGTAATTGTACAAGACACTGTGGTAAATCAGTATTTTCAGTAGGAGTAATTTCACTACATTGTTTTGAACAGTTGCAGAGTTCATTATTATTACCTCAGTTGTTATTTTTTATTATCATTACATTTTATCTGCTTTCAGTGCTCACACTCAAACTGACACTTCAAACCCTTTCAGTGTCAGAAAGGTCAGACATCTTTCAGTTTATACACTTCAACTGACACTCATTTCTTTCAGGACTGACCCATCCAGCTCAATTTATCACTTCCACTTCGACGGCTTTAACTCTTTTCAATGCTTGAATTTTAAATTCTTTAAGTCCTTTCAGTACTTTTAATTCAACCGACACTTCAGCTTTATTCAGTGCTCACACTTAAACTGAAACTTCTGAAGCTTCTCTCAGCACTTCCATTTTAACTGCCATTTCAACTGTGACTTCAACTACTTCAACTTTTTTCAAATGTTTCAACTGCAAAGCACATGTGAAAATTGAGCCTTTCCTTGTTATGACTTCAATAGTATTTTTTTCATTATAATTTGAAGCACTGTAATTATCATAAGGGCTGCAACAAATGAATACTTTCATTTTTGATTAGTCTGCTGATTATTTTCCTGATTAATCAATGAATCATTTTGTCTATGAAATGTCAGAAAATAGCAAAAAAAAAAGAGCCCCTTACAATTTTCCAGAGCCAAAAGTGACATATTTAAATTGCTTGTTATTTCCAACCAACAGTCAGAATGCAAAAATATTCATTTTACTATCATACAAGACAAAGAAAAGCAGCAGATTATACGGAATATTTATGTCTGAGTAGCTGGAACCACTGAAATATGACTAAAACGTTTCATCAATCTATCAAAAATATTTGCAGTTTAATTTTCTATTGATCAACTAACCGATTACTCCACCAATTGTTTTTTGCTCTCACTTTTATTATTGTTTGTTTGACCATGTAACTTTAGTTTGTTTAACTGGGGACAGTAACTATAACGGGTGTACTAGGTAGAAGTAACATGCATCACTTCTTGTGCACCAGAACTAGGCCTTTATGTCATACCTTGTTTACATCAGCGAATGCATTAAAAGCTCTCATGCTTTTCAAAACAGAGGAGCAAACATTAACGGCAAATGTCACAGATTATTACTTTAACATTAATTAAATGCTACAAGCCTCGGAGGGCGCGGTAACGGCGCGTTGGGCTACATGCCTGATGGTGTCGGTGGACCTCAAGCAGCAGAAAAATGAAAGAGATTAGCAAAAAGGTCAGTCCCACCATTCGTTTCCTTTAACCTGCATCAATTCTGAAGCTGGTTACACTTCCAGGCCTATTACTGTCGCCGCAGGGGAAGTGGGTGTAAAGTGGCGCCGCAAGGCCACAAACTTCATCCATGTGTCCCTGAATGAGCGTTAGGTATTAGGATGCAGGGGGCAGGGGAAGACGAGCACTTGACCCCTATTGTCTCTGTGTTTGGTCATATTTCCCTGTCACAGTCATGAGCCCGAGCTGAGCTGCACTTTCTTTGGCATATCAGTGTGTCAGAGACAAAACGTAACACCACAGGCACGCAGAAACACACACTTAGACAGAATGTCATTGCAACGTGGGTTCATCACCTCCATCAAGAAGGGAGTGAAAACACACACACACACACACATACACAAACACACACTCCCACACAGCTACATTTCTGTTTTTCATACTAAGATATGCATGTCTTAGCAGGGTTCTTCCCTTCACAGTATAGCTCCTTTGACATTTAACCAAAGCAAAACAAATTCCACTCCTGAGTGCATTTTGAATACACAAAAAAAAATGTGTAAAACTACACTCGGAGTAATCAGAGTGTAAAAAGTCCCCTGATAATAAATGCAGGGAGGATGGAGGCAGCAGAACAATGCTTACTCACGGACTGGCTGGTGAGATTTGTGCCTGTAAATGAGGCTATTTTGTCACAAATAATGATGCGGCTTTACACTGTTTACTGGCTAATTTAAAAGGGTACCATTCTGAAGTATGACCCAGTAGGAATTTGTGGTTTTATTCCTCATCTGAGCTCTGGTTTTAAAGAAATGGCCTCACTAAACCGCTGTTGCTTTTACACGTCTGGGTCCATTTATGCGAGCGGTCCCTGTTGTATCATTTCTCCAGTGTTAGCAGCACTGGACCAGCTCCCTGTTCACCCTCCCTCCCCCTCTTTGTTCCTCACCCCTTTCTTTCCTCGACACCATATGGGAGACAGAGCATGTTTCGGAATGGAAAATTGATTATAAATAGACGATGTGAGGGATCCACGGTAATGATGGCGGAGAGTGCTCTGTCCCACAGCACAATGTCACCACAAGCTATCAGCTGCCCCGGTGCTGCACTTTGATGCTGCCTGGTGCATATTCTTATGCTTTGACGCTGGTAAGTCTATATGCCTCCAGAGAGCTCGCCTGGGGGTCAACTAATGGGACCACTGCCATCCTCCCTCTTTGCTTTGGAAAAGCGGCGATTCCTTTTTTTCCTCTCTCTCTCTTTCTCTTTCCTGAGGACTTGGTTACAATAGCTACAGCTCTTACAGACCCAGATGGGGGACAAGCTGGAGTTCTGGACGCGTAAAGAAACGGAGAAAGGGAGTGTAAGTAACCAGCCTGCACATTCAGGGCCAACACAAACTGACTCACACCTTGGAATCTTTCAATTTGCCTGTAATAAATTGCAGTGGGAAGCAATTGCGTCGCTGATGTGCTGAGGGGGTTGAAATTGAAACCCATGCAGGGACAGTGGCACGCTCTCAAACAGAACAGCGCCATATAGTCTTGCCGTTGACTAGTTGAAGAAATGGAAACAATGTACGATTCCTGAATCTCTCTCTCTCTCCCACACACAGATACACATCCTCAGGGCCACAGAAAATGTTTGTCAAACCAACAGATATACCTCTACGTTAACGTGTCAAGTCACTACCTTGGCTCGCATATTTTCTCACAATAAAAAGGAAAAAATACAATTGACAACAGCAGCAGCGGCAGCATTGAGTCTGGCAATTATGGAGGCAACAAAACAGCTTTCACAGAGAAATATGGAAGTCTAACTGCAGCATAAAACAGTCAGAGGAAGTCCTTACAATGTTTCAAAATATATGTATACATATATTTCCTTCAGCTAAGTGACCTGGGTTAGTCAATGTAGTAATACAGCCCTAAAGCAATAACCTCCCCTCTTCTTCTGCTGCATTAGTGCCCAGCTGAGTGGCGGTCAGCTCTGTTTGCTCTAACTACAGGTGGCACCGGTGACATGCATTAGTCCCCCTCTGCCCCCATAACGGAGGAGCAAATGTGAGCTCCCCGGAGCGCCGGGGCCCAGACGTAACTGGATAAAGGCTGTCGGAGGGCCTCGTCTGAGCCACAAGTGGAAACGCAGGCCGAATCTAATAAGAGTCCAACCCGCAGCCATGTAGACTGTATCAAAACAAGGGCTCTGAATACGGACTTCTTTTTGCAGGTAATTCGGTCTCGGCTGGGCCTAAACTCGTGTTATTCTGTTACATTCCCTCACGCTCCCTGTTCTGTGCTCTGGTTTGTTGCTTTTACAAGAGAAAAAACAGACATTTGCTGACCTTACAAATTACATTCTCTCTCAATGATGTATAGTCTGCGTGGACAGCTGATTTGAAATTAATAATATCGCCGGTGACATCTTGTTTTTCTGGGGCTTTGCTTTCTCACACGCTAAAAAAACATGTTACGTGAAAAGTGCCAATAAAGGCTTGTTTTTAAAAAGAGGCAGAGAAAGAGAATGAGATTGGCAGAGCCTTGTTTGCTTGGTGAGTGTGTGGGTATCAGATAACGCCGTGCGTGTTTTATTGGGTGACGGACAAATAAAGAATAGCAGAACAACGTGTGGGAAGACAGACACTGGTCTAAAAGCCTCCATTCATCCCTGAGTCATGTTTCACGGGGCTGCAGTGTCAGGTTGGACCCTAATCTCCTCCAGATGCCCTCGCAGGAAAACAACATCCCCGCCTGCACCAACACAGAACAAGGACAGAAACCTTGATAACGTAATTGATTTGCAGGTTTCTGTTATAGTTGTTTTGACTCCGTATCTATGTATTAGCTCATGTATCCTCTCTGTTTAGTTTCTTCTATTCTCACTTTCTAGTGCTGATCAAAAGTCTACGTCCTTACACTCATCAACTCTCCCTGTATGCCTGCCTGTTCCTGTTGGATGGGAAGAGCGAGGGAAATATATGCATAACCCTCCACTGACATGCCGTCTCGTTTGATGTGGGATTCTCAAACAGATGCCCCGTCTCTCCGTCGTTATTGGGGATATTAAAGTGCTGCGTAACTCTGTCTCTCTGGCTCCTTAATACAAACACACACACCATCATTTACAAAAGCCAATTCCATTTCCTGTTTTAGAAGCTAGCTTCACAGCTTTCCTCTGTTACTCAGAAAGTAAACAAAAACTCAGCTGGTGCGGTCAGGGTTGACTGTGGGGTTGAAAATAATGATGATTTTCATTATCTAGTAATCTATTGAAGATGTTTTTGCCTCTTCCCAGAGGTGACAACTTCAGATAGCCTCTTCTGTGTCCAAAACAATGAGATATTTAATCTACATATAAAACAGGGAAAAGCTGCAAATCCTCATATTCGAGGAGCTGAAATCAGTGAATGTTTCACATTTTTGCTTGATGAATTCCTTAGAAGAATAGTTTTGGGAGATAGGCTTATTAGTTTTCTTGCCAAGAGTTAGTTGAAAAGATTGATACCAGCCAGCAGCCAATTAGCTTAGCTTAGCATAAAGACTGGAAACAGTGGGAAACAGCTAGCCTGGCTAGGTAAAAAAGGAAAAAAAAAAAAAAAAAATCTACCAGCACCTCTAAAGCTCAATAATTAACACGTTATATCTCGTCTGTTTAATCTGTGCTAAAACTGAAGCATAAAAGCAACAATTTGTCCCCCAAGTAAAACCGCAAATGATCATTTTTACACTTTTTGTGTTGATTAAACAAACGAGATACAAAGTGTCCATTAGTACCTTTTAAAGTTGGTGGTATGCAGATTTTGTTACCTGCCAGGCTAACTGTTTCCCCCTGTTTCCAGTCTTTCTGCTAAGCTAAGCTAACCAGCTGCTCGTGGTAGCTTCCTATTCCACAGACAGACATGAGAGCTAACTCTCATCTAACTCGCAGCAAGAAAGCAAATAAAGCATATTTCTTAAAATGTCAAGCTAATCCTTTAAGCAACTAATCAATTAAAAATCCAATAGTTGTTTCAGCATTAGTTGATTGATTCCTAACATTAAAACTGTCTAAACATCTACATGTTCAAACCTGGTACAGACTGAAAAATACCTGACACGACCTCAACACTATGATACGTTTCAAAGGCTTCCAGTGTCGGAGCGGGGATGTGTCTGTCCTTGTAAAACTGAACTGTAAATACACATAAATGAAAATTACAAGCCACTTGCATTTCTGGAGTTGAGTCAAACTTGTAAACGCTGAGGAGGAGGCAGAAGGAGTGGAAGATCAGCAGGCCTCGAAATATCTAGGCCAGTCAAACGGAGGTGTGGTCAGGGATGGACGTTGCGGCTCTCGCTCTAGGCCAGGTCTGTGAGAAGGTCATGCGAAAGTGGAATGTGGTCGAGCTGGATGCTTGCCAGAGGCTGTTATCAGTCAAGAAAGCTTATTTTTCTTAAAACAAAGTGGAAACTGTATGCCACCAGGGGGAGATTATACCTCCCTGTTCCAACACAATCCAGGTTATTTGAATAATTGGGTTTGGAAATATGTGACAATGCCTTGCCACAAGGCAGAGATCTCAGCTTTTCTTTGAGGATGTATTGTTTCAACAAAATTCAACAGATATAATGAGAGACTGGGCTTTTCCACGCTGCATTACTGGACAAACAATTACCCAGCAATTACAGTGAAGCCTGTGAGATAGAGGGGAATGCATCACTCAGCAGGCAGCTGACAGCGTGAGCTAACTCAGCAAGCAACATGCAAAATAGGAAGCTAATGGTGTAGAGTGCCAGAAGAGAAGATAATCCGTACAACACAGAGACGTTCACTAGGCAAGAAGGAGAAGGCAACACATAGATGGGGAAAAAACATTTTATACAGGCAGGTAAAGGGGACATACACAAACAAAAAGACACATATCCAAAGAGAAGTGAGCATGCACACACATATTCACACTCTCCAGTGAGTGCTGTCAAAGCCTGGCCGTCAACAGAGCCTGTCTGACTGAAAACAGGGCTGGCAGGGCAGCCTCAGCCTGGATGGGCATGTTCCAAACTGTTTTATTGAGAATGAATCATGTATCAGCTGGTATTAAAGCAGTACATATAAACAGAATGATTAAATTTGTTCCCACATGAAAGGATTATTTCATTTCATGATATTATGCTGTGGACGTTATAGAGGTTGAGAAAGTTTAATAAAGAAAAACTTTAAGGTGAGCAATAACAGGAAGTCCGGGGAGTTGCGTAATGTCAATGTGGTGTATAGTTTGGAAGTGTAGCCGGTGTATTGTGTTGACCAGACCTTTGATCCAACCCGCATCACTGAGTCAGTGGGTATTGCAACAACAAAACTCACAGTGTCTGGTGAGAAAGGGTGTGAGAAGAGAGTGAAGAAAAGGGCTGAAGACAGATACGCAGGGGAGATAAAGAAAAAAAAAGGAGAACCAGAGAAATAGAGAGCATGGGTAAAGGCAGGCACTGAGGTTACGTTCAGACTGGCAGCCTAAATCAGATTTTTGGCATATCCAGATTGGAATCAGATTGCTTTTCCCAAGTGTGGATGGCAAGAAGCACGTAGAAGTCATGCTGTAGGTGGTTTGAAATCTGACTCAAATCAAATTTTAAATGACTTAGCCGAGTCGCTCAAATCAGATTTTAAACTGTCCTTTACGTCACTCGCAAAGCATAACGCAGAACATATGGCGGTGACATCACATCTGGCTGCGGTGGATGACGTACTTAGATCTAACTGTAAGTAAAAGAGCCAGCACAACAATGTAGCAAAAATGCTCCATTATTCAAAATCCAGTATTTAAAGTGTCAAAAAGAACTGGTTCAGCAGAAAAATGTCCCCTGAGCCTGATACATTATTATAGATGACATTATTAGATTGTTAATCGTGATGCATCAATGTGTAAGCAGCATTTTACTGTGTAGCAGGTGGAGGTGGAGCTACTTTTAACTACTTTATATACAGTTATGTAGTTTAGTCCAGTGGTTCCCAACCTAAGGACCGCACCCCTTCCAAAGGATCACAAGATACATCTCAGGCGAGATCATCAGTGGGGTGCAACCAAAAAAAATCACTGGTTTAAAAATTGGCCCAGTTTGAGTCTGCTACTTAACTGTGTATTCATTTCTGTATTCAGTCTTTTCTCTAATTGGAACAGTGATCAAGGGAGATCACATTTAGGGGTCACAAGCCAAAATGGTTTTGACCTTAACCTGAAAAGGAACTATATCTGTCAAATAAATGTAGTGGTTCAAAAAGTACATTTCCCTCTGAAATGTAGTGGACTCGAAGTAGAGAGTAGAAGAAAATGGAAATACTCAAGTCAAGCACAAGTACCCACACAGTACTTGAGTACTGCCACGTGAAACATGGCTGCACATTAAACTTCCTCGTCTCTGCTGGTGATGCCTAAGTGTGAGAGCATACAGTACATCTCCATTCCTCATCTAATCTGCAGCCTGCTGTTTGGGTTTCATGCTGGAAAAATGCTCCATGAGTCACTGTATGTGCAGCAGTGTCATTATCACAAAAACTAATCCTGATAGGTTTACGATGCCTGAACACCAAATGCAACAACGCTTGTAAACGACATAAAGGATTCCAGCCCTAAAAATCAGAGGCAAATTGAGTTTTTATGAGGTGTGAACATAAAATCCAAGATAAGGCGGAAAGATGAGGGTAGAGGTGAGAGTGGCGGGGTGGGTTGGGTCCAAAATGCGTCACCAGCGTGAAGCCTCCTAAAAGTTCAGTGTGGTTGGAGCAGAAAATCAAGGAGCGGGGCTCTGTGTTGTGTGCTGTATGCCTGCTGGCAGCCGCTCTGGCTGGCATTCGCCATCGCTTTTCTGGCTGCTTTCAGGAGGCTCCAAAGCAAACAAGAATGGCCCTGCTTACAGGCGGTAAAACTTGTGTGTCAGCCCGCTCAATCATACACAGCACCGTACTTCACAAAATGGCAGGAAGTGTTTACATTTTCTTATCGAGCTGATACAAAATATTAAAGTCATTTCAAATTTTGATGATAATTGAGCTCTTTTTAAGAATTTTGCTTCATAGCCTCCTCACTTTGTGTGTAAGGACATTTAAACTATAATCATACTGTAGCTATGGTGCAGACTTTTCTTCATATTTACTTCACATTTTTAAAAAAGAAAATGAAAAAAGAAGAAAATCTTTTTTTGATATATTTGTGGAAACAGCGTCTCAGCCTCAGACCTCTGGGTGGGCATACATGGCAGCTGTTAACTGACATTTGAGAGCCGGTACTGTCTGCAAACGTGCTGTCAACTGTGGTGTGCAACTGACTGGAGCACATCGCCCTGTATAGCCTACAAAGATTGATATGGGATGTGTTTCTCCCTTTTTCAGCCCACAGCGTTGGTTACTGTTAGCGATTTAAGAAATCTGTCTGTAAAGGGGTCTTAAAAGTCACCAAATCTACTGAGAAAGTCGCTAAGTTGGCAACATTGGTCATAGAGTACGTAACAGATGGAATCTATGGCTAACAATATGGGCCCCAGGTGGTTAACTGCCTGTGTGTCCATTGGACTTGTGCAAGTGATATTTAAAAANNAAAAAAAAGACGTGAACCCGCCCACACTGATATTGTACTTTAATAAACTTTAACAACAACACAAGTTAAAACCAACCCCAAGAAATTATCTACTGCTTTCTAAGCAAAAATGAAGTTAAATATCCGTTGGACTTTCAAAGTCATGTTCACTTGCATGTTTCAGTCATGTCTTCCACAGTTCATATTGTGACACTGCTGTAGTTTACTTCCAGCCCAATTACATGCCAGTGTAATAATGTAATTTGCTATTTACAGTGTGGCTGTCCCCTGGGTCCATACAGAGAGGGGCATGCGAGCCAGATTTAAATGGCTGTTTTGAATGTTTATGGGGTTTCTTCGTCCTTAAGTGGTTTGAATTGCGGGGCCTTTTCAGAACACTGTTATTGCAGCAATCAAAGCTGTGATTTCCCTTTTATATTGCTCTATAAAGAACAATCAAAGGTGCCGGCAAATGCTGAGTGATTCATTTGGAAAAAAAATCATTTGTCACCTCTGATGTTGAGCCGCATTTACCATGACACTGTGAATGTCAATGTACTTGCCCAAAAAAGGCATCCTGGAAGCTGAAATATGGCAAAAGTAAGTCATCTTTTCCTCGCACGTTTAGCTCTGGCCGTCTTTTAGAGGTCAAGGTTATATTCTGAGGTGAAGCATTTTTACCTGTGCGAGGGTAGTCAGTCTCTCTGAATGACAGGTCCCACACAAACACGGAGCCAGTGGTCACGTGTGGGAGATTATGAGGGTTTGATGAAAACAGCTATTGCTGGGATTTATCATGGGTGGTGTTGAATCGCTCCATTCGACCTCCAGACATGTGTGAGATACTTGCAGCGGGCTCACTGTGGCAGCTTTGTGTTTTTTACATCGGTCTTCATGTTATTCTAATCACATGTCGAAGCCATTGACTATAATCTAATGATTGGACTCCAAATGTCCAGGTATTATCTTCAGAAAATATACAGTCGCAACATTCTTTCTGAACTATTGAGTTATGTGTTTATTTTAAAGGAGGCAGTAAGAATTCAGGCCCTGTTGGCAGGATGTAGGTTGACTTGCAGATGTATATATATAGGGTCGTTTTTTATAGACACTTAACTCCAATTAACCTTCATTCTCCTATTTGCCTGTAATCACATTATCCTCTGGTATTTGACTCTATTTTTCTTTCATCCAAGAGAGGCCATGTCCTCCTGCTACATGCCCAGAGAACGGTGAGGCAGTGCGAGAACAAGCTTCTCCTTGTGCTGGGTCTCCCAGTTGGCCAGAGAGCCAGTCTATGGTCTACTCTCTCTCTCTCTCTCTCTCTCTCTCTCTCTCTCTCTCTCTCTCTCTCTCTCTCTTGTCTCCCCCCTCCTCACCCTTGGATCTTTCTCAATGCTCTCCTCACGCTCCCTTTTTAACCCTCTCCATATCTGAGCTCTGCCCTCGGGCCATGTCCAGCGCCAGACAACGTCTGATTCATGCCTTCAGCCGCTGCTGCGGTCAGCTGACACTATAGCGCTATAGGATTGGGCTCGTTGGAGGACTGATTCAATATCCGCTGATAAATCCCAGTGTACTGAAGTGTGCCTAAATAAGAGAGCAATTTAAAAGAACAGTTTCATAATTAAAAGACAAGAATTCTACAAAACAGTATTGCTTTTTTCCTATCATATCCTACTTTACTGTCCTTATAATTTATTTCTAGTANNCCCCTTTTTGATTAATCATTTTCTTAATTAATCAATTCATCGTTTGGTCTATTAAACACCTGAGAATAGTGAAAAATGCAGCACAATTTTCCAGAGCCCACGATGTTGTCTTCAAATGTCTTGTTCTGTCTAACCACAGAATGGTCAGTATTTCTGCTTGAAAAATGATGACTACCTCCGAATATAGAAAGTAGTTAAAATAGCTCCACCTTGACTAGATACAACATTAAAGTGCTGCTTGCATATTAATACATAAGTAATGATAATCCGATAATACTGTATATAAAAGTATACTGAAGGGCCATTCTACCTTCACAAAAAGTATTTTTACTTTTAATACTTTGAGTACATTCAGCCGATAATACTTTTGTGCTTTCTCTTCAGTAATGCTTTGAATGCAGGAATTTTATTTTGCTTGTCATATTGCTACTTTTAAGTGAGTGAATGAT
>NTHP01000313.1:194695-217201 GCA_003416845.1 Oplegnathus fasciatus | reverse complement strand
TTTTTTTAATAATGTGTACTCAACCTTTTATTTAGTGTCTCCTGTGGGCCATCCATTAAAAATCATAACCCTGTTTAAAACCTTGCTTTAGAGGGATTTGTCACCCCAAAGGTTGACAAGACAAGTGCACAAGGTCAGAGAGAGACACGGCGAACAACAGGCAGTGAACTAGAAAGAAACATGGCAGCCATGAATAATGCATGGATGAAAGGTTTATCTAATGGCACTCTTAAAACTTTTAAAAGTTGATCTTTGCTTTCAGCTGGAGATGCTCTCGGCTAAAAAGCCCCTTTTTCTAACTTACTGCAGTCATCCTCCGAACTCAGCTTGAGAGAAACACTGATTGGTTTAATTGTGTTTGCAGTGATTAAGCATCTTAATGGTACTCATCACAATATGAGACATGACTCACAATGATTCTGAGAAGTGACATTTGGGGAACAGCTTTGGATTTTTTTTCTTCAACAGATAAGTTCTTTTTTTGCACTTTTTATCACACAGACACAGCCACACAATCCCCAGAGTATGTAACTACACACACACACACACACACACACACACACACACTGGCAGACAATTTAAAGAGGGACACTTACCGTCTTTGGACACTTGGTGGTCATGGCAGGGTCAGAGAAGAACAGAGACAGAGAGAGTGGAGAGCGCGACCTCACTGCATTGCGCTCACATCCCAGCCCGGCTCCCAGACACGAGGACGAGACCGACGGGGCTCGTTAACTTGAAAGCGCGGATGGAGTGCGGCGGGCTCGCTGGAGTGTGTCAAGAGGAAACTGCAGGCACCAGTCAGTCAGGCCGCCAAGAGACAGCGAGAGGGCGAAAACGAGACAGACAAAAGCAGGGAGAATTCAAAGACGCCAGCAGTTTCTTCTTCCTCTTCCTCCTCGCTTTCTCTGGTGTAACTTAACCCCCGAAGAGCCCCGGCGAGCAGACACACAGAACCAGTTCCAGACCTGTCCTGCACCAGCGGCTGCCTCACCCCCTTCTCTCTCCGTTTTCTCTCCTCTCTGTGTTTTTTGGTATCATTTAACTCTTGATTCCATGGCCCGGCGATGAGCTCACCGCGGGCTCAGGTTTCAGCGCCTTTACTGGAATGCAAGGGCAGTCGCACAGAGAGTCGGAGGTGCCGGGGAGGTCAAAGGCTACTAGGGTAGTGTATAGGAATGGAGAGGAGAGGGGAGTCTGTCATCTCGGGGAGTTCCAGTGGAGGGATATCTGAGGGGCCAGGAGTGCCGAGAACAAAACAGGAGTTACAGGGGTCATGGGTTGCGGATGTTGCGGGGCCAGGCAACATTTGACAGCTCTGGAGGCTATGGACTTGAAGACACTGAGTACATTTACACGCTCAAATACACACACACAAAGACAACCTCTCCTAAGTGCTAGATTTATTGCTCACTTAGAGAGTGGGGTGTTTTCCTCAGGGAGAAAAGCTTTTTCTTTTTTCTTTTGTGGAGCTGCTGTTTTCACATTTTAGCATTCTTGAGTCAGAGATATGAATTATACAATTAAAACACATACATAAGTAAAGAGGGCGAGCGCAATCAGAGGAATAATAATACTTTTATTTGCGTAGTGCACTTTTTACAGATCGTGACAAGGTGTTTTACAATCATGATAAAACTGCAGTAAAATTGAAATAATTAGATCAAATTAAATATTTTAAAAAAAGAAGCAAATGTGCTCTTACTGAAAGCAAGCATGTGTCAAGGACATCGACAACAGTAAAATCACCTCCAATGAAAACAGAAGAGGAAGCAGAGAGATTTTCTACGTGCTTCTGAACAGGCACACTGAATACAAGGAAGAGCAGGAAACAGCTAACAATGCTAAATCTGGAACTCCTTTATGGAGCCTCATTTTGTTGGAGTACATTTGTTTAAATTTCATTTCTTTCTCAAAAGTCTGTTTTTCTTTCATAATATCACTTTTCATGACAGTGCAGTAATCACTAATCCCTGCCAGACAATGACAAATAACAATAAGGCAACGACAACCAGACTTTGTGACACTTTTCTGTTGCCTCGCACAGAGTCGTGTGTCTGTCTCTGTGGAACATGTTTTTAAAATCATAACCCTGCCAAGGTAACTGAATTACTCAGCTAGCTGCTCTTCAGTTCAACACTGAAGAATAGCAGGCTATCAAGCCAACCTTGCCAGTCAGCTGGTTAGGCAGGTAGCGTCTGCAGGCTTGTTCAACGGAATAAAAGGAGAGGCTAGTGCCTGTGCTGTGTGTTTAAAGTGCATTCCACGGGGAAATGTTTCCAATATAAATGCAATGAAAAGAGGCGTTCCTGTAAGAAACGTTTCACATGTCATTTGTCAATGCTTTGAGAACCACAAGCAAAATTTCATTCACTCCCATCGTACAAGGGTGGAGGCAGAAATCTCAGACTGACATCTCAGAACCAGTGACCCTTTAATTCAGTAGTTTGAAGTTTTTATAGTTAGGGTTACATATTCCCCTGCTGCCATCCTAATATTTTTTGTTTAATCCATCTGTATGTAAAAGTTATGGCAAAAACAAAAAAACAACACTTTTAGCTCACTTTCCCTTTATGTGAACTTTTGACCTTGTAATTTAAAGTTGTAGCTTGATATGTAAATGCGTAACTGCTACCTGTCACTGACACCTGTTTTGTGCTGCATAATGCGCTTCCCGAAAGCGATGCAAAAATATTGCAGGTCCGCTCTGTACTAATTATACGGTGTTTGTGCCACCTGTGGCGAAGCAGCAGAGGTGTGAGGACGGGTGCTAATGCGCACTGATGGCCAACTTGACAACACAAGCCAATTACAACACAAAAAAAGCAGAGAACAAAGTGATGCCTTTTAAAGTTGCCGTCGTCAAACTGACTTTCCCTCTCTCGTACCGCGGCGTAACAAAAATAACTGCGGCTAATTGAAGCGGCCTGGCATTTATTTGTTTATTGTTTTGCCAGTCGTCTTTCTGCTGTTTACTTCTCCCCCTCTCCTCTGCAGCCCCGGCTAGCTTTGAAGTGCAGCTCTGCCGGCCCAGCGCTGCTCCAGCCGCTGGGAATGTGTGGTCTTTATTAAGGAGAGGAAGTGTGCGAATGAGCACTGCAGGCCCAACATCTCAGGAATCTTGATCCTTTTCCCCCTTGTGGCACTTTTCACAAGCGGGGCCAGCTAATCACTTACACTGATAGCAGGGCTCTGTATGGGGCCCTGGTTCTTAGAGAAAGAGGCTGGGGGTGGTGGAGGCTGTGCAGCACTCTCCCCCTGTCTCCCCCCCCGTCCTGGTTTGTGTAGCATGCTGGGGGAGTAGGCTTGCATACTGTTTGTGCAGATGAGTGTCAGAGCGGGCACACCCTCTGCGGGCCTGTTCCCATGGGAACGGCAGTGATAGCGAACAGCTTGTTTTTGTGTTTTTTGGCAGTGTTGCCACTGCTGGAATACTGACAGGCACTGGGGAGGTCTGATATGCAAAAACGATGCCAGGTAGGCCTTGTGCGGAAAGAATGTTTTCCCTTTGACTTTCTCCTCTGTGTTGTTACATCCACGCTGAGTTATTTGGTCATGCAGCTTCAGTGGAATGCAATGTTTTTCACCAATCGGCGGGCGATGTTGATCAAATGGAGTTTGTGTTTCAGAGCTCGCTCCATGCCACAAGCTGACGGGCTGAACTTGTTCTTGAGGGTTCACAATCCTCGGGTGGATCATGAGATCCGTTTTAGTCAAATGACTTCAGGTTAGTGTTACACGTCTCCACACGCTTGGACGACAGACACTTGGCTTTGGTTTTGACCTCTTTGTGTCTCAGAGGGAATTCCACACTAAATAAACAGGAAAATACGTTTTTTAAAATCTCCCCTTCCCATAAAATTTCAAATGATAACATCACTCAGTGGGTTAGCTGACTTCATTAGCATATCTGTAATTGTACACGTCTCGTCCTTGGACTAAAAAAGACGCTTCTACAAGGGCGAGGAAAAGTGCAGTTTTAAAACTTATTTGCATTGGCACTGGGTCAGCTGGAGAAGTTGTGAACACGCAATGTGTCGCGGCACAGATGAAAGCAAAAATGTATAAAAGCGTTGACTTATTCGTTTAAAGAAGTCAATCTCAAACTGCGATGAAAACAAAAATGTGCTCCTGCAGCTTTATGAAAACCAAGAAAAGATTAACGCTGGACAAACAAAATCAATCGCCATCTGTGTCCAGGAACAAAGACCAGACGCCCCCCACCGCCCTTCACACATCAAAGAGAACTCCAAACTTAGCTTTTTTCATATTTTTTTGTTTTCATAAATATTAGACACACACAGAGCAGGGGGAGCTCGAAATGAAATCAAAGTGTACGTTTATTGTGCAAACCACTACCTCACTTTATGGTGTTTGGATTCCTAAATGAAAACATACTCCAGGAAAGCCTTCACCAGGCTTCTTGCTGAGAGAGCGAGCTGCACGGAGAGCAAACGCCTCTCCTCTCCTGCCGCCCTCTCGCCTGGGACGGCGGGGTAATTACATCATTTGGAGATGGAATGAAAGCATTTTACAAGCGAAAGTAAGTGAAATGCTTTATTGCTCGCGGAATTGCCAATTAAAAAGCAACACCTGGAACGCAGAGGCTCAGCTAAAGCAGCCCTCTCCCCCATGACAGGCCTGAAACCAGCCGGTCCCCTGCTCCATAGAGGCCCCTAGAGAATGTTTTTCTTTCCATGTTTTTTTTTCCCCCTTTGCCCCGTCTTTATTTGTGAAAAGTTGCCGACAATGCACCTTCACATTGGATTACATAGCCCATAAGTCACCAAAGCCTGACGTGTTCTTAAACGTATTAATAAAGCCCATTTCCAAGGTAGAGCATATGGCACGGCTACAATGTAAACCCGCACAGGGCACGCTTCTGAAAAAGAAAACAGTAATGATTCTCCCCAGCACCCAGTCTACACTACAGTAGGTACCCCCCCATCCAACACACACACGACCGGTCCAGACCTGTCCAGTCCCAGATGTGTCCCAAGCTCAGGTCTGTTTCCCCCCAAGAGAGAAACAGACCAAACTGAACAAACAGAAAGGTGGAGAAAAGAAAAATGTCTTTCATGCTCTTCCACCGCTCCTCCAGAACACCAACTGACCACCATTCAAGCTTTACAAGGGACTTCTGTCTTTTAATACCACGTTACCTCTCTGGATGAATAGAATTCAAGGCTCCTCCAAGGCTAAGAGTCTACAGCCATGCTAGCAGCTCTGTGAGGCTGTATTGAGCTAAATACTAACATCAGCTGATGTTATGGTGAGCATGATAGTATGATTACCCTGCTAACATTTGCTAGCGCAGCTGAGGCTGATGGGGATATCATTACTTTTGCAGGTATTAAGTCATAAACCAAAGTTAGTACAGTTCATCCTGAGGGGCACACGAATGTCTGTGCCAAATTTCATGGCAATCCATCCAGTGGTTGTTGAAGATATTTCACTCATAAAGAGAAATGTCAACCTCACGGTGCCACCTGAGGAAAAGTCACTGAAGTCAGTAGGATAAATCGTTTGGAGACCGTAAATGTTTGTACACAAATTTGTGCCAATTCATCTTGCAGATGTTGAGATATTTTGATGTTTTGACCTGCACTAACATAAAAGTCAGGGGATCACCAAAGCCAGTAGGATTCATCCTCTGGAGACCATGAATGTCTATAAGTCTATAATAAGTTGCTTATATTTCAGTGTAGACCAAAGTGACCGAACAACCTACCTACATTGCTATGCCTGGAGCCATGTCGCTATCATGGCTAAAAATGAAAAAGTACAGGGAGAAGAGGAAAATAAATAACTGAACTAAAACATTGTCAATCAAAGTTTTATTTTACAAGTTAAAAAAAAGACATACATCCTCTGCCTCTGGCTTTGTTTTGGTCCTCTGCCTAAACAGTAGCTGACTGACACGTTTACCACACCCCTGCTCCCGGAGTTCCCACTCTGCCCGACCACAAACTGTCACACCAGCAGAAAAGATTAACATCTGCCCACACTGCCATGACGACACCCGGCGACAACGATGCTGACAGGCGGTACCATGGCGACAGCAGTCATAGGCACACATTTGTGGTGTCAGAAAGGAGGCCTTATTTACTTTGCAAATGTCTTTACCAGCGGCGCTGCCTTATTACTTTTGAGCCTGACTGACATAATCTTATGGAAAATAAATGCGCAGAACCACACTTGATGCATGGCATATTACTTATGATACTGGTTTGGTCCCTGAGGAGAGACATGAAAGGAGATGGATACTCAACGATAAGACGTATTGTCATGAATGAGAGTGAAAGGGATGAGTAAAACCCTGAATAGGGCTCGTAGCCCCTTTGTAGCTGCAGTCAAAGTGCCTCTTGCAAATTCAGAGCCGGCAGCCAAGGATAATGTGCCTCTCATGTCCAAATAATGGCTTTTGTGCTTTGCACATCCTTATAAGATCCTGGCTACACAGTTTACCAAGTCCAATGTTATAACTTGTTAAACCTGCATTGATTTCAGGGGTTTATATAAAAGCACAGTGTCACGTTTCCTTTGTGCATTCTCTTTCATTAAATACTGCTGGGGGAAGAAGTAAGCGGTTTCATGCGTGGTTTATGTCAAAGTATTTGTACAGCGACTGGTTAAAGGCAATTCCTGTGCTCGGCTTTATAATTGTGGGAAGAGAGGTCTCAGCTGAAATACAAGAATTGTAAGAGGAGCTTATCTTTTGATGAGCCATGTGAGGACTCTATCGCCTAAAACCTTCCGGATGACACATAAGCAGCTGAAGCAACAATCTGAGTAACCTGCAGTCTAGCTTTAAGACAGTGTTAGCATGCTCACTATACCATATTTTAATCAGACATAAGCAGGTGGATGAATGGATGTGATTTTCAGCGCTTAGTGAAATGAGGAAAGATCTATATTAACATAAAGCAATTGAGGTCTCCTTCAGAGGGAAACGTACACACTAGTAAATGCAAAGCAATATTGTGCGAACGTTACGCTGAGGTTGGCAGAGTGTCGATCTGAACTCATGCTGAACTCTAGCAAACGTCAAATGATGGAATGATGGTGTTTCATCCATCTGTTAGAGCTAAAGATACTTGTGGTGGCCGAGCAAAAGCTGCCATAATCTTTATGAAGTCCTCTTTAACTGCGGTTAAATCTTCCAAATGCAACCTTCTCTTATCAGAACAGAAAAAAAAATACTGAAGTGACCCAAGCCCATAATGTCTCGATACATTACCCCTGCGCTCCGAGCGCGCCTGGCACTAATGCCCCACCTGTAGCGCTGCAGCCTGTGCCAGTATATCTGACTCAGGAGTAATATCCATTTTGACTTGCTGAAATATTCATTGGCACACCCTGGGTGCACCAGAGGAGGTGTATAGTGTGTCAAATAAGGATATGGCAGCAGTGTTCGTCTAACCTCTTGGAAATGCAGGCTAATCGCAGTGAATCATCGTAAAACCGAGCCTCAGCTGTGTTATCAGGCCAAATGGAGAAAATGGAAAGGGATTTGTTCAAGAAAAAAACTTTCTGCATTATTTATGATTCAGTAATTAGTTTGAAGGTTATTTGATGGTTCATACAAATATATACTATGTTAGTTAAAATAATAGGTACTGTATTGCTATAAGTACACTGTTACTGATTAGAGAGATGGGCAGCAGACCTTAGCTCCAATTGGCTTCTACTGCACTCCTTTATCTACAGTATATCTCCTGTTTTTAATTCAAGCTACATTTGAATGGGGTTATAATAAAACCTACTGAATATACAGTCATGTATGAGTGAATATTACTCATCGTGCAGAGAATAAAACACAGTTATTGTGTTTTAAATGTCGACCATGACACACACACACACACATTTGCCTCTCATATGCCAATTACAAGTTCAGTTAAGGTTTTATATTTGTAGATAGATACGTACAGTTCATTTACCTCTTGAGAAGATACTTTATATGCAGGGCAAGGATGAGCAGTGTTGTCTGTCTCAGGTGCTGAGTAGAATCATGATTTTCTTTTCTTTTAAAAGGAAAGTTCACACAATCCTGTTTCCATTTCCATAAGTTTTACCCATGTTAGCGCGGCATGGCACTCAATAACTATCGGATGGATCGCCTTGAAATTTTGTACAGACATTTATGGTCCCCAAAGGATGTATCCTACATGTAATGACTCTGGAGTTCCTCTGGATGGATTGCCATGAAAATTGGTACAAACATCGAAGGTCCCCAGAGGATGATTTGGGAAAAACGTTATCCTCCGACTTTTAATCCAGCGCCATCTTCAGGTCAAAGTTTCTGTTTATCCAAAACTTTGCTTTATGGCCAAATACCTGCCATGCTAATGCCATTCCTACCAGCCTCAGTTGTACTTTGTTTTTATTGTTTATTAGCATGCGTTAGCATGCTAACACGCTAAACTAAGATGACCTGTTAGACATCAACATGTCATCATTGTGAGCATGTTAGCATGCTGACATTAGCATTTAGCTCAAAGCACTGCTGTGCTTAAGCCATGAGGAATTACTATCTGCATTTTAGGTGTGTTCACTTCCAAATGGTTTAAATAATTTGACTAAACTGTTGGCTTGTTTATAACCTTTCTGATCATGTGACTGCTCATGTCAGACTTCACTGTAGTGACATCACTACGCACCCAGATCTAAGCAGTCACTTTGATGAATATAAAGTCATAACCAATATTAATATTGGCCAAAAGTACAAAAGTAAGACAGAAGTTTTATTTAGTCTTATTTCTGTATTTAACAGGAGCAATACAGATACATATAAGAAGTAATGCAACAGTAATGCAACAGATGTATGTAAGGCATCTAGCAGGAGCTAATTCGCAGCATCTGTTGTTGATTAAGCTTTTAAATTCAGGTTAAAACAACAAATTACTGAACAGATTCAAAATAGAAACAACACAACAGATGAAACAGATTGTGTGGACATGCAGATGCATGTGTCCATGTCTGTTTGCATTATACATGACTGTGTATGCATGGTAGATAAATGCATGTTGGTGTACATGTATGTGACAAGTGGATCTATCATACATCTGGCACAAGGCCATTTGTGCAATCATTATCTTTGAGGTTTGTTTGTGTAGTGACATTATAGACTTGATTATTGATTGGGAGGCCTGGCGCCAGATAATTACGCAGAGGGCTGTGTGTGATAAGATCGTGGGCATGCATATGCATTTGATGATTGAGGAATATACATGGTCTTATCAAACAAAAACAGTCCAGAATTGTTTTGATAGATTTGGCAATTTCCTAAATTAGAATTTTCACAATTTTTCACAATTCAAAGAGGAAGACACTGAGAAATGAATCAAACTGTAATCACTCACAGTCTGATTTGTCACAGCGCCGTCTGGAAACGACTCGCCATCCACCTGGTGTGTCCTGTCCAAATGTTTGTCTCTGTCTTCATTTGTTCAGCTGTCTTGTCATCTCTGCAGACTCTCCTTAAAACGCACACACACACACAGACAGCACAAAGAGTACACAGAGCGCATCATTTGTAAGGAGACAGAGAAACTCTAACACACACAGCGGGTTGCGTGATTGAGCGAAACATAAAGGCAGAGTGAAAGTCTTCCCCTGAGTGTCAGCTCGGAGATGTACGATGATTTACATGTGAGAAAAACAACTTTACAGGAAACTTCACCTTCATGTGGCGTACTCTCTAGTCTTCAAACCGATGCTCTGCGCACACCACAACACTCCAAACAGCATCAGAAAAGAGGCGTAAAAAAAGATGATTTGAACATCTGGCTGTGGATGAGTATTGTCATTACAGAGTGAGCGAGTTGCAATGAAGTGCAGCTAGAGGTTTGAGATATTTCAAGACAAAGGTCATTCGCTAAACGATTCCCTCTTCCATATCCTCTAGTGTCTGTAAACATTCACACCGGCAGAGATTTTTCCATTACCTGACACCACTAAGGTTGATTTTATGTAAACACATCCTGGGATAGTAAGAAAAATGGGATACCGTCCACTTTTTCTTTTTTCACACTGTTGTAAAGTGAAGCTCATGTCTCAAAAATCCACAAGCGCTGCATTGTCTGGCCGCGTCTGCACGCACACATGCATACCTGGCCCGGAACGGGAACAGTGCGAGTGAACCGAAGCCAGCTCTGGTGTTTCGTTCCTAAAACATGCGGCATGTTCTCATGGCGTGCATTACACAGTAGTTTGAGTGATGGGACGCTTATAGCTGCAGTTTAAATGTGATTTTAGGTCAGCCCTGGAAGAGCGATGCGAGTGAAGTGCTGTTCCTGTTTTGCCATTTGGCTGTGTGCCTGTCGTCCGATATGCTCTGTGTCCCATGTTTCCACGGCTCGATAGACAGACGACCTCGCACTCCCCCTTCTTCTCTCCTCCTCCTACGCCCAACCTGGGCTTGGCACCACCAGCTGTTGAATGCATCAGGCCCCAAAATGGCTCCTCAGCTGCTGCTGTGGCACAGGGAGAAAAGCCTGACAGACTGAGCAGCTGCTGGGCTGAAACGGGGCAAGGTCACTCTCAGAATGAAATTTATCGCTGCTACCTGCTAAAACATCACTCGGTACTAGATTATTAGATCATACCAGCTCAGGATTGTTATATTAATGTTATTTGATGTTTAATGTTATTTATTTGTTATTCTATTTTGGAAAGAAAATTGTCCAAAAAGGCAAATAGATTTATCATAACAATTTTCACATTTTCAGACTATAATCTGAATAGTGTTGTCAATATCTGCAGCCATGAAACATCACAATGAATGCGCCATTAGCTCTTCAAATGTGTCAAACGACTGTCATAAAGTATCTCCGTTTTACTCAATTACCACTCTTTTGTAATAGGATTAGCATAATTTCTAATCAGATTGATGTAATTATGCTACATGGAATTTGTCACTCTCCAATCCTGTTAACTGCTGTGGCAGCACAGAGATAAAGAGCGGGCAGCTGATTTATTGTTGCTGTTCACACAGTGAATGCTGCCCTGTGGCAGTGCACTACTGCACCACTCCCATATTAGAGTCTTAAAAGACGGCTGTGTCTAATAAACCAATCAATGGTGTCAAGTTCATGGAACATGTGGTACGAAACGATTTGATGTCATTTGCTATTCGCCGATCTTCCCAGAGGGTGAGGCTGCGACTCAGGTTCAGTTTACTCAGTTGGTGGAAAGATTAGTGATTCCCAACCAGGGGTACTTGTACCCCAGGGGGTACTTCTGCAGCTGCCAGGGGGTACGCGGAAAGATTGTGGAGTAGCACAACTAATCCACATATTTGTATTTAGGAGAAAAATAAACATCCAAATGGGATTGGTGCTGAATTTCAGTACATTTTTTGTCACAAACCAGTGGGCTGCCGGCTACAATAGGCCGACTGCACAGGACACACCTCCTACTGACCTGAGTCTGTTGTAACACCTTAAAGACATACAGTATGTCGCCATAGAGATTGCATGAAAACTACTTAGCTAGCGAGAAGAGAAGTCAAAATAGTTAGTTAAATGTAAAAATCCTTGTAACACCATATATTAATATATTATGTAGTATAACTTATGATCCACCTTAAAAACAATTCAAATTAATACATTTGTAACATGACGGGTGGTGTTGAAGGGGGTACGTCAGACAAAAAAGGTTGGGAACCACTGAATTAACCTAAGTGGACAATATAGCACATACATATTGCTTTAGAATGACAGACCCACTTATTAATGAACACTAAGTAGACTGACTGTTTTCCTCCTTGGCCTAATCCTTTCCAAGTCTTCCAAATTTGATTGACGTCAACAACCCTTTCCCACCCACCCACTCCATCCCACCAGTGCTAAAAGGGTGTTTCCTGACAAGTGAGGTCGTTTTACATTTATGCGTTAAGGTTTTAAGGCCAAGCCTTGGGTTCAAAATTTACTGGCTATTGTATAATGTTTCATGCAGGAGTCTGGGCGACTTTGCCCTGTGTTTAGCTGCCGGCCCACACTCAGGAAAAAGCCGATGTATTTTGATAGCAGTGAGAGTTGAAGCTGTCAAAGACTCGGCCTGAGGGAAGCTCACCTTTTGCATTTCTGACTGATTGCGTAAACCTCTGTCACACAACAAAAGCAGCTCTGTGAGGTCCTCTGCACTGTAATTAACTCTGACTTTGCCTTGGCAGATTATTTTTACATAAACTCCAAGGTTGCGATTTATTGAATATTAACCTCCTCTGTGGCGCATAGTGCTAATTAATGAAATTCATGTGTAAGATTTAGAACGTGTATTTACACAACATGCCATCCTGTGAGGTTGGAAAATGTCCAACAAGGCAAATGGGTGAAAGTTATTGAGAAAATTTCAAGAGCTTCGAGGTAGATTAAAAATTCAGGTTTATTCACTCATTTAAAAAACACCACAGCTTTCTTTTTAGAGTAAGACTAGCTTAAGGCAGTAATTTGCAAGATTTTACTTTAAAGATATTTAATATAACCTTCTGATTTGGAGGCAAGGACAAGTATCAGCATGGGTGGCAAACAACACAATAATGTGAATCACATTTCTGTTACCGTACAGCCATTCTTAGCAATGAATGAAGCTCTCTGTGCTAATCCACTGGTCACTCAACCTCCACGTTGTTGACAAGGCACTGTGCTGAAATGATGTGTTTTGTTAGCGCTGCCTTGACCTAATTCAACAGGTTCACGTCTTCTCTGATTAGTGTTTCTTCTGGATGTACTTTAATACAGGGCTTGTTTTCTATCTGAGCTCCTATCTTCTCTGCAGTATATTTCTTTTCAGTTTGACCCCTGACAACTTCTCCTCCTTTGTTCCCATCACTCTCTTCCATCTTACTCACCACAAAGTTCATCAGGGGAACTATGAGAAAGTGCCCTGCAGGTTTTCCTGTCTACACGTTCTTACAATAAACCTTGAGTGTCAGTGTTAAAAATGCAGACATCCACATCCACCCGTACATCCCACACTGACAAACGCTGGCTCGCATGCTCAGTGCGCACACACAGCATAACCCCTAACCCAGTGTGACACAAGCACACACTAATGAGTCATATGATTGGCCATGTGTGTGTCACCGCGCAGTTGTCAAGGCAGGAAAAACCTCCTGTTAAAGTCGGAAGAAATATGGATTCAGATTACGCCTTAACTCTCCCCTATCTTCCCATCTAGATAAACAGGAAATCAGGTTTGCGGTTCCAGAAATGTGAAATGAAACCACACTGATCTGTAATTTTGTTTATTGCAGGGCTGCATTAGGCTCTCCACAAGCCAGCTATTTTGGTTTCTTTAGGCCTTTTGCTTTGTTTTTCAAGCCCCTTTTTATGTTTCCACTCACTTCTTCTTGCTGACTTTCTTGCATTATCATCACACTCCAATGGCTCATCGTGCCGTCCCAAGTTGTGTCAAGCATTTTTCACTTTTGTACTCGGATAAACAATTTACAAACCTCTGATCTGCAACACACACACACACACACACGAGCAAATTACATGGTCCGGGTGTGCATGCTCTGTGAAAGCAGCTATTATTGTACATTTTTCACATCGTAAACACAATTATGCAAATGCTTTTATTTGGATCTATTTTCTAACATGAAATCACTGCTGGGAATTTCCGTGTGATTTTCCAAAACTGTTACCCTTGCAATTATTTTTATCAGTTACACAAATTGAAAACAATACTGAAAAGTTTTGTTAGCATTAGTGAAAAAGCAAATGATTAACTTGAACTGCACAGATTGACCACTGAAAGGATTTAGTGAACTAATCATCAGCAGGATGTTTGACAGTTATTATGTAATGCTTCACCTTCTACTAACTATTGTTTTTTTTTAATGTGTTTATTAGTTTAATTTAGAAAATTCACATAATTCTCTTTGTCACCTTGAGGGATTAGTACACCCAGGCATCCTTATTACTGGAGGAAAGTGTCGGAGTAGTTCAGTGAAGCAAAAACAATTCAAACTGTGAGCATGCTATGCAGCTTTAAGAGGTCTCTTGCTGAAAAGAGGAAGTATCCACAGGTTTTGAAAGCTGTCATCCTGCTTGTAGAACAACAGTGTGTCTCCCAAAGCTTCTCTCTGCAGTACATACATAATTGACAAATGCAGCTAGAAAGCTCGAATTCTGGCTCAGTCTAGGCATATAATATTTAAATCCGCATTAGGGATCATACTTTACTAAAGAAATGAAAGGGGCCAGCTGTTCCATTTGAAGAATGCGTGACATGTTCATGATCTAAGACAATCCAGTCTATACAATTAAATTAAACCACTCTTTCCTGAAGCCAAGACTCAGAGAAGTACTTTAAAGTGAGACTATGTAGCTTTATACATTTTTACAAATGGAAAATTGAATTAGTAAGTACTAAAACGCACCTTTAGTCAATTCAACACACTCAGGGGTTTAACTGCTACAGCCTTACTTGGTCTGGTGTGACCAGTAGCTTTTGGCAGCTAATGTAAGCTAATGTTAACAAACTTTAGATATTGCTTCAGGTCAGGCACTAACTTCATGACTCTTCTCTACGTACTTATGCTACAGTTATACTACACTAGTTATACTACACTTTAGTGTTCACCATTAACCTGTACGTGTCCCTTGTGGCCACTGTGGTCACTGCTGAGCAAACGGTACGTAGTCTTGCTTTAAAGCTGCACTAATCATCATTTTATATTAACAATGGATCGAATTAGTATGTGTAATGTGAAAGGGAGTAAGAAACCCACAGAGAATTATCATCCAGCTCTGCAGTTCTTCTCAGCTCCATGGAACATTTTAGCTTTTTTTTTTTTAGCCAATTGTTTTGGTTTTACAGCCCACAACTGTTTTGGTTCAGACTCACCACAGACCACAGCAGGTAGCTGTTTTCAGTAAAAAAAAAAAAGCTTTAATAAACCCACTGCACTTGGCCCCACTGGGCTACCTGCCCAGCGCCAAACGGACAAGGTAAGGGACCAGCTAGTGAACATAGTGAAGCATTTAGCTGCTAAAGAGTCAGATATTTTTCTCAGGAGTTGATGGAGCCCAGAACAGAGCTAAAAGAGGGTGAATATTGGACTTACATTCATCAGGTGGACAGAAATAAGACTCCAAATGAATGCTAATGTTGCTCTGTAACTAGTGAAGGTGCTAATAAGAAACTGTTTGCTGACACATTCGCCCCTACTGTAACAACTATAAAATTCAATGCTCCTCCTGCTCCCAAGTGGCCCAAAAATACATTTTTGCAGCTTTAAGATTAGAAATCATCATGTTATCTGACTGATCGTGTTCTGGCTACATACCATATACCAGGCGAGCCTAATCTTCACGGGTATATTCTTTGTAACTGTAGTTTACTAAACAAATCCTGTTTCCATAGCGTGCGACTATGTTATCTCTGTGTTTGAGAGTTCATCTGGGGCCACAGAGAGAGAGAAGATAAGACAGGCAGGCAAAGAGAAAATATAGGAGAAAACTGAGGCATGTCATGTTAGCAGGTCTGATGTCATTTACGATCAGCTTTTCACAAAATTTAAAACAAAAAAAACCCCCACTACTGAACTACAATGGAACTGGCATGTGTAAAAAGTTGGAAACTTCACAAGAAACTAATTTTTTCTCCAACCATCCTCTCTCCAGCTTTGGACATGAACAGTTCTTCTTCACTTGCTGCTTCTCTCCTCACCTTATTCCTTACCTCTTCCCAGCCAACTCACTCTTGCCCGGCAGGTCGCGCCGCCTCCCACAGATGGAGAAGAAATGCTGAGACAGGCCGTAGCAGCTGGGGCCTCGAGCTGCACACAGAGTGATGCAGAAAGCAGCATCATTACGTTCGTCACCCACCGTTTAGCAGACACACCCCGCGTCTCCCGTACCTGCCGATGAACAAAGTTGCGAGGCTGAATCACTGCTGCCGCAGAGCCGGCCGGGGAGCGATTCCACCATCGCTGCAGTGGTGGACACGCACACGAGTTTGTGGAAAATGTGAAAGACACAAAGTTGAAGGGCAACAGCTCCACTGTGCTGGGCGTCCCTGTTGATGCACTTCAGTTGGGCAAAGTCATATCCTGTGATAGCCTTCAGGCGATTCATGCTTCTTTAGTGCTCAGTCTTGTTCCCAGCCAGTACAGTTAGAAATACGTGAAAAAGAAAAGAGAAGGCAAAAATTCTGGTGTGCTACACCCTTGGAGTCCCTGAGCGAAGTTTTTGTGGCCTCGAATATGCTTCACACACAAATAAACTCTTCCACTAATGTCATAAAATTGCCATTTTTACTCATGTTAGCGGTGTGGCTGTGGGGCAGTCTCAGTCGGTCTATGGCTTTGGTTCAGACTGAAATATCTGAACAACTATTAGATGGATTGCCATGAAATTTACTAGATATTGACATACTGTTACTTCCAATTCTTTCTTATTAAAGGCAGACATGCTATATCATTAGGAAGAACACATTGTAATAAGAAGCTGATGCAAAAAAAGCACCAGATGGCTCAAACACTTCAACATGAAAAAAATCTTTCACAGTGACCCTGTTTGAACTTTTCTAGGGCGGGAGCGCAAAATCCACTGAAACACAACAGAGCTCTGAGCAGCATCAAAGCAGAATTCTTCCAAACACATGAAATTTACACTTGAAACGCTCCAAAATACATTTCGAGTAATACGTGTTTGATGTGAATCCAGCCAGTTTTACATTAGCAAAATGATTCACGCTAAATATTCCCAAGGTGATATTTTATTCAGACACTTCACACAGATCTCAGAAGTCCAAAGTGATAGCAGCGAGACCTTGATTCTCGCCACTTTCCTCCCTACTTTCAATAGACCTTCATGTGCACATTATTATTAATTCATCAACCTGCCAGGCTGGGTTTTAACGTTAATACATTTCGGGATTGAGCTATCTTCACCGGCAAGACTCTGAGTGATTAATGATTGAGAAGAGGTGAGAGCATCAGCCTGGGTCCACTACGCCACTCCGGTCTGAAAAATAATCCAAAATATGAACCGATGCCTGGTTCAGAATTCAAAAAGATCCTAACATATTCGTACTGTGTCCGGCTGATCATCAAAGTGTTCAGATGGGGTCATAAGACAGTATCAGCAAAGGCAAAGAGGTAAGAACAGCAGCATCGCTCAGGCCGCTGTATAAAGTAGAGCATCTCCGACAATGCCGCAGGATCAAATCTGGTTACACACAGCTCTAAGCTTATCCTGTCTGTGTGATGGTTGCCTTTGTCTGGCCTCAAAGGCTTCTGAGCTGTAGAGTCATCTTAAATAGAGGGAGAGAGGGGGGAGGAAAGCTTCAGAGATGAGGCAAAAGAGAGCGAAAGGTATCAACATATGCACAAACAGCGAGCGAGGGACTGCGCGGATTACTCAGAGGGAGCACAAAGTGCAATCTCGGTCGTGTTTCTTTGCCTTTTCTCTTCTGCTGTCTCGTTTTATCTGCTACATTAAAAAGCACATGCAACAGACAGGCTCGAGCAAACACACTCACTTGCAGGCAGCACACATCCCTCCTCACTCTAACCACCAGACACTTTGTAGACAAAAGATAAAACAAGACCTTTTGAAGGTCGGCGTGCAACAAGTGAGAGATATTGGGGGCCTTGGTGATGCGGTGGTCTTGTTTTGGTGTGCGTGTGTGTGTGACGCCTGGCCTTTCATCTCAGGTGATGTGATCCCTTCATCCTGCTCAGCCCCTATGTTACTAACTCTCCACCTGCACTTTGATGTCCTCGCCACTGTCTCTGTCTGTATTAGTGGAGGAGCTGTCACTGCGCCGTCAGCACAGAAAGCCATGTTCCTGGCTTTGTTTGTGATAAAGAAAGAAAGGAAAAATTATAAGACTCACAAACTTTTGGTAAATATGACTTCTTTTTTTAATTTCATGACATTTTCACCGGCACACCTGAGGAGAAGCTTGTCAGCGGACTCTTATAAAGTGTCAAGACCGGTGGCAGACTGAACTTAGTCATTGAGCAACAAGCAGAGACTCGCGCTCAGGTTTTATTTTCACACAAAACTCAATGTTTTGAAGTTTTAAAGTCCCAACCGGATCGAGTTGCAGTAATGTACAAGCAGACAATCTGTTCTCATCTGTGACAAGAGATAATACATTGCACACAGTGCCCGAGATCTGTTCAAACTTGACATTGCCCTGCCAGTCACTTTAACGCTTAACTTAAGGTTGAACTTAACATCACTGCAATGCAAGATTGCTTAACAGTTTCTGGCCCTTGACCTTGTTTTTTAAGGTCTCACAATTCTCAGGGCCTTAGCAATTAGAGAGCTGTCAAGTTGTCATACCAATGTAAGTGTTGCATACTTTTGTTTTCTTTTTTTTCCTTTTTGAGAATTTAGACAAAGCTTCTCCTGTTGTGAAATCTTTGGAGGACGAGAAATGTCAGATATTTATGACCATCATGAGTTTTCAGTTTGCATCGAGAACTGTACATTCTCTATTTAATTAGCTCACTGGCTTAATTTAAAGCAGGTCTATGTGACTTTTGAAAGAAGAAAAAGCACACTCTTCCAATTATAAATATAACATTTACCTCATAAACAATAACATTCTTTCTTTGTCAATTAAATACACACATGGGTTTCGGTGCTACAGCCTTACTTGGTCTGGTATGACCGCTAGCTTTGCTAACTTTAGCAAACTTTAGAGCGAGGTTGCTGTGTAACTGACAAGTTAGTTTTCTGACTTTATGACTCTTGTCTACTTGTGCTACTGCTACATTTTAGCATGTCACAGATAAACAATTCAACGGTTTTATCACAAAAGTAAAACAGGAAGTAAACACACCATAGGGCAAAATCACTCCCTATTCACTGGTGCAAAATATTTATCTTCCACCATTGTATTGGAGTGTCCAAATTTTGAGTGTGGCATTTATGCATCATATAGTGACCTCAACAATTCTCACAACGGAATGAAAAAAAAGTGTCCATGGTATGAACACTACTTTATGATTATAATCCCACAATAGAGTTAAAAACTTCTCAAAGATGTGAAAATTACCTTTGTGCGAATCTACACCTGATGTGTCTGAAATCTCAAAATACTTGTCGAGTAAACGACTGCAAGTGTATATTATACAGCGAGAGGGAGTGATTTCAGACACAGCTCAGGAGACATATCTGTTGTTTCGTGCTTGTGGCCTTCTCCCTTCGCTCTCACTCAGGTTGTCTCATAATAATGTCTTCAAAACAACTGACTTAAAGAATCTTGGGAAATAAAGGGAAATTCAGCATGCCATTATCCCGTAACAGCAACTTTTCACGACTTTGGCAAACTCCTGTAGAAGCCTTTCCTCGTCTTCACTTTAGACCAAACATCCTGCTATACACTCCACTGTGATTAGTCTAAATTAAGTTGCAACCAGATGGCTGTCACTAATTACTTGCACGGAGAATGTTAAATGTTGTAGAAAAATATCTCAGCATTTTAGAAGAATGACAGTGCTGTCATATTTGCAACAGTCAAATGACTTATGATAGCAAACATAAATTGACCATAAGCCATTGGAGCTGAGCTCAGAGAGGTCAGTGCACCAAGTTGTCATTTTAGTGCAATGTCAGGTCAGTATGAACATGCTCTCTTACCATTAATACTTACAACAAGCCAAACAATAATCCACAGCACTGATGTTCTTCCTGCTTTTGATGACTTTTGGTTGTATTTTGTCATAGTGGCAATAGAGAGTAGCAAAACATTTAAACGTAGTTGTATTTAATGGTAATTTATTGTAATTATACTATTTGTGAACGTAGCATGTCACTTGCACAATCATCCCTCGCATTCACAGACAAAAACCCTCTGAAGATGAGGAACCACTTCAGTGGCATCAAACTCCAACTAAGGAATGTATCTTTCAGTCATTGTGCTGACCAAGCAATCCTCTTTCCACTTCATTAAGACACTATTGCATGTACGCCACCACATGTGCTCCAATGTAATGCTTTTAATGCCCTCAACTGCCACAGGTTTTATTATCTTCTTAGTGGTAATTAGCTGTTTAGGGTACTTGAATTTTTCTTCAGATGCAACCAGGGTATATGTAGGAGGAACTGACTCACTTTGTCGCAACAGGAGGTCCAACCCCAACAAACACATTATCTAGCTACTCTATCTACTATGCTAAGAGGCAAAAATATAAGGTGCATAAAGTGACAGCTACAAAGTGTTCTGTTTTGTTCTCTTATTCTTGGCCTTTCTAAGACATATGTTTTCACACCAACTCCAAGATGCAGAACGATAATGATAATAAGCAGCAGATAATAAGCAGTACCATCTAAAGGAGGAGGTGAGAACTGAGACCAACACATAAAGTCGCTGCAGCATATAAACCCCCTTACTCTGTCTGACATTTGTTTAGCTTAGTTCTATTTCTAGGAGTTCTGTTTTTATCGCAGTTACCACAGTCAGGAGGCACCAAGAAGTGGCGTCGGTAGAGTATCAACACCAGTGATTAAAGAGCAAGCTCTCCTGCTTAATAAGCGGCTAATATTCCTGCCCTTTTGGTCTGTCAGTCCAAACAGATGAGCTAGCAGGGCAGGGAGATTCATCAAGGCAGGATCTGTGGTCACTGCTGTTGTACCGGTTCAGCTTAACTTCTCCTTAACCAAAGATATGTGTGAGTGGAATTATCTCACCTAATTGAAAAAATGTTAATATTAAAGCTGTCCTAATGAATATCTTTTATCAACAATTGATCAAATGACCATGTGCAAAGTGAAAGGAGCTGCTTATAGTGATGAACCCACAGCAGACCCAACTCTGCAGTGTCCCTCGGCTCGACAGAGCATTTCATGGTCTTTCAGCTCACTGTTTTAGCCCACAGCTACTTGCAACACTCTCATCAACCATGTTTCAAGCCACCGCAGGCAGCTATTTTTAGTAAAAAAAACAACAACAAAGAAACTCTAATAAACCCACTACTCACTACCTGTCCAACAGCAGACAGATAAAGCTACCAGCTGGTGAACAAAGTGGAGCATTTAGCAGCTAAAGTGGCAGGCATTTCTCTCAAGAGCTGGTGGAGACTAAAACAGAGCTAAAAGGAGAGTGAATATTGGTCTTCAACTCGTCACAAGAAACATGACTCCAACTGAGTGCTTTTAGTTTTGACAGCAGGAAGACTTAACAGCAACACCTCTTTCCTGAAAAAATGTCAGAGTTACTCCAGGTAATCTACAGACGTCAGTGTCAACTGTTTTTACTGGAACTACATTCTACCAAAGAAATGGTTAATATTTTCTTCTGTAGAAACTAGTACAAACTGTTCATATCCAGATTATCCAGAGTAACAAAGACAATGTCTCTGAAAAAACAAGTTGACGTATTTAAATGTAATTACGCAATGTTGTGAGCATTTACGTTTATTGTATTTGGCTGGACACTGAAATGTCAGACACGGTAACTCAGACAAATTAAACTAAAATCATCTACATGACTAGATAGCACTAGAGATAAGTCATAATATGTGTTTAGCGTCATTTGTATGAGCTGATCCTTTATTATAGTGTCAATTTTTTCCCCGTATGTTCTGTGCTTGTGAGCACTTAGTAATATAGTCAGCCTACATAAATCACCAGTGAGGCTAAAAGCACCCATTACTCGCCCGGGAAGTTGACAGACAATGGCAATTGGTTGAAAAGGCAACTTAAGTAGGGTTTGATTGTCTCAGGGATAATGTTTCATTTCTTTTGTTGCAGTGCGGTGAGTGACCTCTCACCCCTCCAAACCCCTCTCCTAAATCAGTTGCTGTGATGTGGATCACATTCCTGGCTGTTTACATTATCCCCCTATGCCAGACGCTGCCACCAGGCTTTCACACCTGTCCTGTCACGTCCTCGGAAAGGAAACTGTGATACATTTTCGGAACAGAAAGGCCTTTGTGTGTGTGTGTGTGTGTGGTGAGAGGGGAGCTTAATGCACAGACATTCACACAAATTCTGAATCGCCTGCATGCAAAGACTTACACACAGCTGAGAGATGGCCCACACACAAACTCACACAGAAACACAGTGAGACACACATATTCGCACGCACACACACACACACACACTCACTGGGCTGTCAAACCGTCAGAAGAGTGAGTTATGGAGCCGGTGGATGTGTCTGAACACGGAGGGGAAGATTCCATTGCAGTATGGAGTGATAAATGAGGAAGAAGTGAGAAGTAGAAGCTCCTCACTCCGACAGAGATGCCACAGTCGCTCACAGGAGAGACCAGAAAGGCAGATATGTGCCGTCATCTCAGTGCATACATACACAGTTACAGGAACATACTATATAATATAACATGCTATACCTAGACTCTTTCATGCTTTAAAGCCCCCTGAAAACTTGGTTTTAAAGTTTAGCATTTCTCTATGAGTTTAAAGGGGCCCTGTGGAGTTTTCTTGTAAACAAACAAAACTTGTGTTTACATTCAGTGTTACACACCAAAACAATTTGTGTTTATCCTTGGGGTCTAATGTCTTGTCTACACGGGGG
>NTHP01000313.1:155837-194682 GCA_003416845.1 Oplegnathus fasciatus | reverse complement strand
GGGGGGGGGGGGGCGTTTCAGCCATGTTTTTCAGTTGTCTGTCTCACGGAACAGATGTGCTTTTTAATCAACACAGCTGTCTACACAGGCCACGTAACGGCTCGTGTGTCACTCACGCTTAACGCATGTAACCGCCAGCCTGAAGCATCTTTTTATATGCTTCAAGTCTATTTTCTTCCATTGTACGTGCATAACTACAGTGGTTGTGTGTTGGGCTCTGAAAACGTGTATGACCCACACTCAACACTGTGCCTGAACGCATCCTGCGTGCTCACGCTACGCAGGCTGTGTAGACATTGTGTAGCAAACATGTTGAGTGCATGTACTTCCTCATAACACATTTGCAAAGCAGGTTTTTTGAACATTTTAAATCCTGCATTTCTTACATCCATGTTTGCTTGCTAGCAGTCCCCTTCTCTGCCTTTGTTGTTGCGTTGCTACGTTTATTGGCTACCCCCACCAGCCGTCGCTCAACAGTACGTTAAACCAACGGCAAGATGTGAGAAGAATGCTGGAGAGTGTACACGATAAAAACTAAACACTTGTGAAAACATTGCTCCGTAGCACTACTAGTGCTCAAAAACTCTACAGGGTACCTTTAAACATTTCTGACTAAATGAGCAACAGTCAAAGTTTTAAAAAAGAATTATCTTGTATAAAAACATATAATCTTATCTGGTCTTAAACAATCTTAGTATGAGAACATGCAGCTAAAAAGATAAACCATTCTCATTTTTTCCCTAATTTTTTCATTTTCTACATTTTGTCTGTACAATGAAATGTATCACATTTACTCAGGAAGTATTTCCCTTGTTGATTATTGGCAAATGAGTTCTTTTCTACCTTGAATAACCTGTTTAGGGTTGATGATTGCACAGGCAAAGTCTTCACAGGCATTATTATTGTTATTGCCTGGAGTGCATTTTTCTCATATCAGCAAAACTGCACTCATTTTCAAACAAGACAGAAGAGGGAGACTTCAGCTACTTCTAAATAAATATACGTGATTGATGCTGATGCATCTAAAACACTCTTCAGTCCTATTTCATATTTTAATGCTCTTCTTGTGAAGAAAATGTCGATTTTTGCTTCACTTTTCAATGAAGACAGTTTCCTTTTAAGTACACTTGCCTTCCTGTTGGTTGAAAATCTCCCTTTTCCTTGATTTTTGTGTTGGTACAGTTTCTGTAGGTGTATTTAGTCATGGTCGCAACTGCTGCCTGTGGTGCTTTTATTTGTTCCAAACAAACTGGTGTTAGAAATGTTTCATTTTCAACTATTGGATGAGTTGCCATAACATTTTGTACAGATATTCACGGTCCCCTGAGGATAAATCCTCATGACTTAGATGATCCCCTGACTTTTCAGTGAGCGCCACCGGCAGGTCAAAGGTTTCACTTATCCGATGAAACATCTCAAAATCTACAAAATTGATGGGAACAACTTTTGGTACAGATATTCATGGTCCCCAGAATATGTATCTTAGTAACTTTGGTGATCCCTTAACTTTCCATCTACTGTGGTACCATCAACAGTCAAAACTTAATTTGTCGAAATTCTCCAAAGGTCGTAAACAAAAGTCTAAAGTTTGGTTTTCTGTACAATGAGCAATGTAGTCTCAAACAACTGCCAGCACGGCTTGAAACATTTGTTAGCTAGCTTGGGCTCTGCCAGACTGTATAAAATAGGAAGCAGAGTTCAGTTTTCTAGCTAACAAATGGTGAAACTGATGATAACATTCACTGGAGATCCACTTGGGATCCCTTAATGAATTCTAATGACCATCCTGAGCCCAAGCATCCCTGCCTTCACACAGTGAAGGGGAGTAGTGAACCACAGGTAATTAAAGTAGTAGTTTAACTACATTTTGCAGTAGCTTGCTGGTACTTCAACTACATTCATATTTGCATAGTGATTCAAGTAGTTAATTAATTTTTTGCTATTTTTTGTGTAGTTAACTGCAGAAACTACAAACAATTTTGGGTCATAAAAGGAAAGGAATGATTTTTTTTTTTTATTTTACCATTGCTTCTCTACTGAAGCCAACAAAAACAACAACAAAAATATCACATTTCTTGCAATTTCGTCATTGTGAAAAGCCCAGATGGGGTTGTTTTGTTTAGGACAGGTTTAGGTCTCAGGGGTATTCCACAAAGCTGGATTGTCAGCTCACCTGTGAAAAATATTTTGGCTATAGTTTTTAATGTTTTGAATCTGTATTTGTAAAACTAAACTTTAATATATTAGGTGTCAATTTGTCATAAGTATTGATAATTGCTATTTGGGAACAAATGTTAAGAGAACTTGTTGCATGCTATTTTAGAAGTTACCTGGCTAACTGAGTAATCCTGCTTAGCGCCAGACCCCCACCTGGACTCTAGTTTCTGGAAGGCAGGTGTCTGACTGATGGACATTGCATACAAAACCAAAGCTGACATGCACTTTCCCATCAATAGTGGGTATTTTATTTTTTGGGTTTATATATGACCTGTGAACAAGTGGGCACTTTTTGCAATAAACTCAAGTGAGTGGCATTTTTTGCTGGCATGTGACTTTTTTGTATTATATTTTGTTATAATTCCCTATCACATATACATTGTCAATTTGATCTTTTTTTTTACAAAGTAGTTTGAACTACTTTTTCTAAGTAGCTTTAGATTTCTCCCTGGAGTGGCTTTTCTGTAGTTCGACTTCTTCCACTGTGAAGTAATTGGTAGCTTGCAAAGCTGTGCTGTCAGAGTAGCTTCCCCAACACTGCCTTCACAGTGGCCGTTTATTAAACCTCCAACTGCAAAGTAAGTTTTAAAATCCATCTCTGATGCAGCTAGCTTGTTTGCTCTGAAAAAGAACCATTTTAAAAGCTTTGATGAACTGGTTTTAGGCTGATATAGTTAAATATTAATAGGCTAAAGAGTAGAAAAGTTTTTAATACGAAAATCTCAGAATGACTACACCTCTTTATCTCCTACACATGTACACCCACAGGCACATATGTCTCCTCCGGATGTACTTCACACAGAAAATACATACCTGTTACTTTACATCACACACCCATTACCATATCGGCTTTCTCTTATGCTTTCTTACTCTCTTTTCCTATCTACCACACACACTTCACAGCCATCCATTAAACCACACACTCATCACATTCATCGCTGCCTGCCCACACACACACATACCTCACAGCAGTGCACGCAACCCGCATCACCGCCAATCCATTTCTCATCGTCCCCACTCAACACCAGGATATTGGACTAATGGGTCTGATAGCACGCCCACTGCTATTGCAAGAATCACCGGGTGTACAGGAATAAAGGATGATCTGTGTGTTAGGAGGAAGAAACTGAGAGAGAGAAGACCAGGAGATAGAAGACGGAAAAACAGATGGTGAGGGAAAGAGAAGAGTGATGAAACTGACATGCTGAGAGATACAGAGAGAGCCGGGATGACAGGGCCAGACTGACAGGAAGCACCAGCAGAAGGGAAATGTGAAAGTGCATTTCACTGTAGTCACACAGTGCTGCTTAGCTGTCAGCACCCCTGGTGTACAATCTAAACATCAGGATCCTTTGATTGTGACATTTTTTGTTTCTTTGTGCCTTCTGTCTGAGCTCAAAGTAAGTGCTGTCGGACGAAATGAAAGCGGCTGAGAGGAGTTTGGGAAAAAAACATTGTCTCGCCAGTTGCACACAAAAGAAAACACTTGTCTGGTCGGACTCCAGTGTTCAAAAATGTGTATCCCCAGAGCTTGAGTGATTTAAGCGCATTCTTCCCACATGCTGTTATTACTGGTCCGACACTGAAATATTGCCTTCGAGATGGGAACAGTTTCTCCACCTGACTTTTATTTTCTGAGACTCGGATGAGTTGATGGATTTTTGTCTGCCAGAGGAAAAAAATGATGTTTCAGTTGAGCTTCTGAAAATGAATTCTTCTGTATCTATCCACACATGCCTGTATGCATTGTAGGAAGCGGTTATTGGATTATTGGAAAATGACATTCCTACAAAGGCACTCATTTCTGAGTAAATTAGCGCAGCAACAATTTCCTTTTGTCTTTAATAGTCCCGATTTAAAAAATGGCAATTATCTCCAGGCATGTGTAATGAAAAAAATGAAAAACAATAGTGCTGATTGGTTTGGGGATGGAAATTTGAGCCTGGAAAGTAAAATTATGGAAACATTTTAGTGCTTTAATGAATTAAGTTTTCAGATGGGGAGAAATTGGAATCACAGAGCTCTGTTTCTGCTGGTGAAAAATAGTCCTCCTCCACTCATGTATAAACAGCAATAGATTTGTGTATTTGGTGAACCTGCGAGTCTGCCATTTTTTCCCCTCTCCCTAAAACAGCCTCTTCCTGCTATTTTTAAATGTGTCAGCGCAAACTTACAATTTGAATGTAAATTGTCTCTTTCTGTCGCCGGGTCCCATTCATTAAAGCTTATTTCAGTTAAATCCCTCCACAAAANAAAAAAAAAAAAAAAAAAAATGGCAAATGGGATTCAAGCAAATGCAAACAGAAAACATCTGCAGCTGCTTGTGATCTTTCTTAACTAAGGCGAAGAAGAAAAAAAAGAGAGAGACAACAACAGTTAAATGCCTTAAATCTTACAACTGACTCACAAACAAATGCCTTTTTATGGATGAATTATTCATGTATGACTGACTTGATTGCTACAAGGGGCAAACACAGCGCTCTTTTTTTTTATTTTTATCTCATTTGTGTTGTTTTCTCTTTTTTTCACCACAGAAGTTTCCAGATAAGGTTTCAGCTTTCCCCACTAATCAGCTAATGTTAGAGCCCTTTAATTAGCCAGGCCTTCCCCGTTTGATTTCTATCACATTGGAAACTTTATGTGTCTTATTTACCATTCCTCCATAGTAATGAACATATCAGCATTTTGCAATCATGCAGAAAGGTTCACGGATGGGAGTAATTAATTATATCTAATTAAAATGTGTTTTCTATCCTGCACTTAGAGGAGAGAGAGGCGAATCGAGATGTTTCCAGGGGTCTGATTCTGTGTGGGGGCTCATGTGCACACAAGTATGCACGTCTGTGTATAATTGGATTCTTGGTTGTCTTTGAAAACACTTTGAGTAATTTTAGATTTTTTTTTTCCCCATTAATGCTTCACTACTCTTTTTTATTTTGTTGCTGATATGTTCGGGTAAATATTCAGTAGTTGTCGTATCGGTTCATTCAGTTTTAAGTCTGGGGAGACACGTGGCATAATAGACTGAAAGGTTAGCTAGTGGAGCTGCGAGAGGCATGTTCCACTTGAGTCTCTACTTTAAATTGGTGGTATTCATCAACTTAAGTGATGAGTCTGCATGATGAATGGTCTCTCATTAATATCATTATGCTATTAGAGTGCGTCTCTCTCACTCCGCTCTACCTAGAAACATGCATATGTATTCGCTTGCTTGTGCATTATGTGGGTCTGTTTTCTTCATTTCCTTTTTCTCTCTGCAGTTTTGCCAGCAGTCTTTTGTCACGATGTAGAATTACGGCATCCATATTACAAAATAATCTACGGGGACCTCTAGTCTGAGTGGTCCCATGTAACGATGTATTTATAACGAGCTTCACACAGAAACCAACCGTCTTTAAAGTAAGTCTGTGGAGCTGTACAGTCAGATTGGCTGTGAGCAAAGACAGGACTGAAGTACTACCTGAAGAAAATGCCCCCCAACGGAGGTAGCCAGAACACAGAAACCCAAGCTGATGCTAATGCTAATGAGCATCGAATGATGCAACAAGCTATCAGCATGCAAAGACCTAATGGCATGGCATAGAGGGACGAACTTTGGGCTGAATTAAAAGGGAACTCCACCGATTTTACACATCAAAGTGTGTTAACAGGTCTTGCAGACTACATATGTGAAGAAGTTATATAAAGCCTTTTGAGGCTCCAGAGGAGCTGCACAAAATCTGATAAATTGCCTCAAGTGATGTCACTTGAGTCCGTGTCAGTCAGGGCTGAAGACTACAAGTTTGAAAATGAAAAAAATCTGGGGATGTTGAGTTAGAAAGAAGAAGTGAGCTTACCAGACTTCTGCAGCCCACACCCCATCTCTGTTTGAGGCTAGTGGCTTGAGGCTACATTAGCCGCTGCTAGCATAACACCCAAATCTCCGTCTGATTTTGATACTTTTCTTTTAAACTGGGTCCCACAGTGTTATAGGAAATCAGTGGAGTGCACTTCCAGAGTGGAAGCTACTGAACCGGGTGACTGTGTTGGAAGATGGCGGCCATTCGGATTCCATCACCAACCTGGAGACAGCAACATGGTCTCTTCAATATGCGTACAAATAACACAACTTTTACATTTTGAAATAGCGTGCAGTGCATACGCTAAAGTCAACTTTTGCGTGCAGGTGATACGCCAATCCTTACCCTTCGCTTCTGTGCAGAGCAGATGCATCCAAATACCACGCGTTTAGGCACGTCAGTAAACTAACGTACGTAACAGAAATCAGGTTAGTTACGTAAGTTATGTATTGTACCTTAAGTTACATATGTAACAACAAAAAAGCCAACATTGAATTTTGGTTCACACGGGACATGAACTACAGTCTCCTGGGTGAAAGTCCTCTGTTTGTTTGACCCATCCATCCTTCACGACTTCCTCACTCTTTATACTACGTCACCTGACATGGCGTCAGATGACTGGCATATGAAATGCACGCAAAACAGGTGTATGAAATGCACACAGAATTGGACTTTGGTGTACCCATTGCATATATTTTCATATTGTAAAGCCTGTGTTATTTGTACACCTTTGGATGAGAGTGGGTTGGGAGAAAGAGACACTAAGGCGAGAGTAGGCAATAGTGAAAGAACAACGTAGACTTGGGGACAAGAACACACCACTGCAATATTTGCATCATGGGAGTGAAGGCAAGTCGTGAAAACAGAAAAAATAAATAAAACTCAATTTGTCACCGACCCTCTAGACGACACATTAAACCTCTGGAGGACTCTGCTCTCTCGCTGTCCACTGAGATAGAGATATGTACTCTCAGTCCCCCTGACCCCTCACACATAAACGTACCTAATATACCTATCACAGTAGATTTATTCCCACCAGATATATAACCCATAGACCTCTTCAGCTACAGCCATCCTCCTGCTGGAGCGCTCCAAGCAGATGTTCTTGAACCCTCGCAGCCCATGGGCAGGTTGATGGCTTATAATTATGGATATAAACAGATTGTGCACATGGTTTAACCTGCCATGGGTGATGAATGGACGCCCAGTTCTGCTGCATAAACTGCCAGTGCCAGAATAGAGTCCTCTTGGACACACAGGGTCAACTGCACGAGGAGGATTTAATGAGGGGGGGCGTCCAAACAGCCTGGGTGTCCATCTGTCTGCTCGCTCTGCTTCTACATGTCACACATTTGTGTAGATGGTAGCAGCGCTGGACCAGTGGGGCTGCTCAGTGAGGTGTATAAGTGCATCACCAAACAGCACACTTTACCTTAGTAAGTCAGGATAAAAAAGAAGTAAAGACTAAAACAAGAAGACCAAGGCCTTTTAAAGCAGGGTTTCTCAATCTTTTTTGGACCGTGGACTGCTTTTATATAAACAGTTTTGTTTTGTTGGGGGGACATAATTGTTCTCCACACCACGTCAGTATGCACACTGATAAAATGGTCTGTTCGCAGGTTCAAATGCATCTTCACAAATCATGTAGGCTTCCATTCATGTGGACAAAAAACCCTCAAACTAATTAAAATAAGAAATTGAGCTACTGTTATGATGATTTGTAGGGAAGGAATATGAGTACAAGGAGAAAAATATTAAAATTCAGCTTTGAAGTATAATTAGACAAATCCAAAACCACAGTTACAATAATAAAAAAAATCTTCACCAAGTCTTTTGGGTAATGTTATATTAAACGTTGGCAGGAAAAGAGCAAAAGCTTGGAAAAAATGTCTTGTCAGAGCTATGACTGAAGAATAATTCGAATAAACAAAGTTTAAACCTAGTTGTAACAAACTGAAATTTTTATTCTATTTTTTTTTGTGGTCGTTAGATGTAAGTGATTACGTGTGGAGCTGTGCCTACTGAACTCAGTGCCCTGTCAATTGAAACCATACCACTCAGAGGAGGTGAGGGGCAGATCTCTTGGATTACAGCCTAAATTTCCGGTGGGGGTCAACCCCAATCTGGCAATGCTGCCAGGATGTCCAGTTTGAGTAACAGATCCATGAGTTTGATGCCAAAACGCTAAACACTTTCATACTCAGACAGGATTTTACAAGTCAATCATTTTATCATTCGTCATGACAATCACAAGGTAAACAGTAGAATTACAGTGTTCACGTTACAGAGTAATCTACCAGGAATGTGCATTCTCATGCATTTGATTGGCCACCTCAGCGCCTTGCTGGATAACGCTGCATGGTGTTGGGGCAAAAATAGAGCCACGGTGAGTTAAACTTTTTTGCTGGATGACCTTGAGTTTTTTTGGGAGAACCCTCTGCACTAGCACCCACTGTGTCGAAAGAGTGATCCCATTCAAATGAATGAGGGGATTGCGATTTTTTAGGCAGGGGCTTAAGTCGGTCTGAACGCAGCCTTAGAAAATGATAGAGTGAGGGAGAAGGAGAGACAAAACAGCAGAAAGGAGAGTGACCATGAGAAAGAGAATGGTTGAGCATGTGAATGAAACTCGAAGCTGGAACTTAACTCTGTACGCTCTTTCAAACATGGTTACTTACTAAATTAAAAACATGCAAAATACAGCAGCATTCAGGTTGTGTCCTCACAGACTTCATGTATTGTTGAATGCTGAGAGCTGGTGACGACAGACTGGGTACCTTGCGTACTGATAACCTACTTTAATTAGAACTTAATTAGATCAGTACTGTAGATTGTTGTCGCGGGCGTGACAGTGAGTGATGAGACAACATGCAGCACAGACTGCGCCAAGTTCAGGGATATAGCCAACAATGGCATATAAAGTTAATCATTATTCAGCCTGTTTTTCTCTTGTGGAGTTGCATTGTTTCCTTGCAGCCTGGTAGCAAATGTTCAGAGACCCTGTACCAATCCAGCCCAGACGTTTTATTGTTTTATTGGATCAAAGCTGTTTCAAACCAACATTTTGACTATTATCACAGCCATGAATGCAGCAATAAACAGATCAAGATTAAATACTGATGATAAACGACAATGACATTGATTTTGTAATTGGAATTAATACATTTTTACATTATTCTACAGTGCATATCTGCAGCAGTGTCCGATAAAATGGCTGCATCTGCATTCTCTAGAATTGTCCGTTTTTCCTCAGAAACCACGGTGAAACTGCATTTATCAAATTCTCTCAAAACCCACAAACACTATTTTACCTTTACTTAAGCTTTGTGATGGTATTATGAGGCATTTGCTGAAAATTGGAGGTTGCTATGTGAAATCTCACGGCATACACACCCATATAAAGCACTCAGGTGAACCCTCCACCACAAAGAATGACCATTAAGGCAGGAAGGAAACATTGAGGTATTAGAGATGATCAATATGGCGGGTAATGTGGACTGGCAAGAGGGATAAAGTTAAAACGAATGATATATGGAGGTGTAATGGAAGTAATGCTGTTAGTAATAATCGCAGAGAAATATTATTGCCTGTCTGCTCCGTCTGAACTCTGTGTGTGTCTTTGTGTGTGTGTGTGTGTGTGTGTGTGTGTGCGCGGCCTGTGAGGCGCTGCGACATGGGCGAGAAAAGCTCCAGACATAAAAAATGCAGAAAGCAATGATACCACAACAAACACATGTAACGATAAAATTGATCTCCAGCTTTCTTGTTGAAAACAGAAATGGAAGTTGCTCATGATTTGGGGGCTACTGTGGTTTGTCCAACGATGCTCTCGCTGTAATCTCCACTGTCAGCGTGCTGAAAACATTCTATTTGAATCCAAACAGCCGATAGCATTGTCTGGTCTTTATTAACAGTCTGAGGATAGCCGGTGTAGTCGGACCAATGCTCTCCTTCTCATCTAATATTCGGCCGGAGGTTGTATGACATTCCTCGGGGGATGTGCCTGACATTTGGAAGTAGACTTCCATAGATAGAGTAATAATGTCACAGGGGCTGTGGGTGTATTTTTGTCTGAGACAAACGGAGAAACAGCAAACAGACATGCATTGTCTAATGTGGAGAATGATTTAATCTGCAGAGACAGGCGATCGAGAGATGGAAATAACCTCAGAGAATATTGAGTTTTCTGTTTTTCTTTAACCGCAGAAGACTGCCCACACATTACGGCTGAGAAATCATCAGCATGTGCACAGAAGTCATTATGATCAGACAGCCCCACTGTTTTATAGCCACTGCTGTTGTGCTTTAGAATAAGGTCAGAAGTCTTTGTAGTCCACCATTAAGAGGAAGCAGAGATTGAAAAGAATTAAAATCAGCGTATGGTTATGCTTTCCACACTAAACCTCAAAGTTTGTTCTTACACCAACAAATCAAACAAAACACTTATCTCAGCCTGCTTTGTCAATCCAAGTGTAGCGCAAACTAAATTCCTAAAAAACATCTGCAAAAGATCTGATGTTTTCATCTGCTGCTGTTTGTCGTCTCTTCAGTGGGAGCTTAAGTGACAAATAAGTCACATGCTGCATGTACGTCATGATTTATTTGCTAAATCTGTCTTCATTGTACTACTGCTTTTTTTCATGCGCAGATGCCCATAAACATCTGTGGATAGATTGGGTAGTGAACCTGGGTTTTGGGGGGGCCCTTGGATTTTGGAGGCCTTGGGGCAGTTGCCCATTTTGCTCGGACTTGTGAGCATCAAATACTCACTGCTGTAAATTTGCAACGTGGCTCTGAAAAACTCTGGGGCACGATGGTACACAAAAAGAATTAAAACATCCATAGAAACACCATTATCCACTTTTCTGCCGATGATCTGCTTAACCAATAATGCACTTAATACTTCTAGCAGGCTTTGGAACTACGAGGAGGCGATTGTGCTCTGTGATAGTCACAGTATGTTGCGGAGAAATAAGTGTGGAACATACCGATCAACAGAAAGCAGTGGATTACTAGTTTAAGAAGTTTATATGGCTTTCTGACACATTTTTTTGGATCATCGTTGTAATCCAGTGTCACTCCACCAAAGCTGACTACAGGTGTCATCCACCATGAAGGAGCAAGCTGTCAACAAGCAGATGTCATTTTGGTGTATTCCTTTAATTGTAAATTAAGGAGGAAATGGTGATTTTGTGCCACCACAAAAAAGCTCGAGACAGCAATGTAAAGGAGTACTTTCGTTTTGGTGTTGAAACAAGAGGAGAAGTCCAAACTTGGGGAAAACCCACAAACTACTTGCACAAAGTTGATTTTCACAGGAGACCCAGTGCTGTAAAGGTGCGCTAGTCCCTCACTGCTGAAACCATAAGAACAGGCAACACGTGGAAAACTCAATACCTTCATGCTCTGTTGGACAAGATTTATTTCTCAGCGCTGTATTTTCCCACATAAGTAACAGTATCGAAGCAGCAAGACTGTTGCAAAGCAGCGCAGTACAGTAGGAGTGTGCAGGAGAGATGAATGTGTGTGTGCTGCATCTGACTGTGTATAGACTTGCAGGTCTGTGTGGGTGTTCCTGTGCATATACTGTACAGGTACTGTAAGTGGGAGTGTGTTTGTGCAGGCCGACGTGTTCTTGTGTGTGTGTGTGTGTGTGTGTGTGTGTGTGTGTGGTATGCACAAAGTGTAACGGATAAAAATGTGCACATGTTGCTGCCAGTGGAGGTTGATGGATGGGGTGGAACATCGTTTATTGACACAACACCTTCATGTTTCACAAGACCATCAGTCATACAGAATGCCCATCTGCTACTCTAGGCATGACCAGCAATTCACACACACACACACAGAGCTGCTGAATGTTTTTAGACATTTCCTCCCAGTAGTCATGCCCTTCACCCATTGCCACGGTACCAAGGAGAGCTTTTCACAATAGAGGCCTTTCAGTTTAAAGGAACATACATGTATTTCAAAAGGACACTTACTGTTAACATCACCATATCAGAGTCTTGCAAGACCTTAAAATGCCAAGAGACTGTCTTGATAAAAGGAACCATTTCTGGAATACTGAATAAGGTCATTGTGCTTCTTGTGGCCTTTCCATGCCACCAAGTACTGAAATTTCAAAGTGCAAGTTTGTTCAACAACATGTATGAGGGTTTTTATATATATATATATATATATATATATATATATATATATATATATTAGTGTTTTCTCTGTTTTTCACTTTAAAGCTGCACTAAACAATATTTTTATAATAGCAATGGATCAAATGACATGTACAGTACTATTTGAAAGGCGTCGCTCGTAGTGACAAATCATCACTGGCTGCAGTTCCCCTCAGCTTTTTAGCTACTTTCAGTTTATTGTTTTGGTTTTACGGCCCGCAACCTTATTGTTTTGGTTCAGTCTCAGTGCTATCATTAACCTCATTTGTACTGTAGCAGCAGGCAGCAGTTTTTAGCAAAAAAAAACCCCACTGTACACTAAATATGTCACTGTGACGAACTCACAGAGAATTATCATCCAACTCTGCAGTTCATCTCAGCTCCATGGAACGTTTTAGCATCTTTCAGCCATTTGTATTGGTTTTACGGCCCACAACTTTAGTGCAGTGTAGCAGGTAGCTGTTTTCAGCAAAAAAAAAGCTTGAATAAACCCAGTGCTTGCTACCTGCCCAGTGCCAAGGTAAGCAACTAGCTGGTGAACACAGTGAAGCATTTAGCAGCTAAAGAGTGACATATTTGCCTCAGATTTGATGGAGACCAAAACAAAGCTACAAGAGTGAATACTGGATTTACATTTGTCGGGTCGCCAGAAACACAATTTCAAATGAATGCTAATGTCTGCAGGATGTGAAAATAGATAACTGTTGGCTGACACATTAGCCATAACAACAAGTTAAAATGTTAATGTTGTATTTGCAGCTTGTTCATTACGGTCATTATCATGTATCATCCTGCAATTGCTACCTGTGACCACAGTGGCCGCTGTTCAGCAAAAGTTAGTCTCGCTTTAGCGTGCTTTTTTTCACAACCCTACAATGCCATACTTTTACATCTGGGAAAGCCACAGCAGCTCCATGCTAAATGCCTTGCTGGCAGGGCACCTGTGCAGTGGCCACTTCCTTGATCACCTACATGACCCAGCTGGTCTGGGGATTTCAGCCTGCGACCTTTAGGTCACAAGCTAACTTCTAATAAATGAAAAGTCATAACTTGCAAAGGCCCCAGATAGAAAAATGAATGACAAGTAACAACAAGAAGTACAGACTTTTTTTGTTACATATTTCTTTTACGAAAGCTCAAAGGGAGCAACCATTTTTTCCTCCATTTTTCACAAACTTGCATCAATGGAGAAAAATAAGAGAACAGCGTGCCACCTTAGATCTGTCATAACCTTTTTCTCTCTACAGCTGTGCTCTTATTTTCCTTGGCTCCTTACAACCTCTCCATCCCTCCTTCCTCTAATCAACTCCACACTGCACACAGACAGCCACAGATCCTTTCTCAGTCTCAAACCTTCAAATTCATGATGAAAAAAGATTGTTTTCTCTAAAAGACAGCAGGAACGATGCCTTACAGTGCAGTACAGCTTGTGTACGAGTGTTGTGTAGTGTACATAGAAACCAATTCATTTCAGGTAAATCATTCATGTTTATCACAGTGATATGGCATGATATCCACATTAAAAATGGGCCACAGTTTGATTTTACAGCAACCGGGTTGTCTCATCTGTACCCTCCCTCATCCTCAACAGCTTGTCCTGATGATCTGAAAATCATGTGCTCGGGACAGATGCTACGGCAACATGATGGACTGCATTTCACTACTTGCGCTGCTCTGTGCCCCTGTAGGAGAAATATAGAGGCACAAGGCGAGAAAATCAGGGAGGTATGGGGTGGGTAAGGAGAGAGGGGGAGGGCTGTCGTGTTTTCAAGCTAGCAAGTGTCGCCTTCCTCGGCAGTGACACATACTCTGGCTCTTCCTCTTCTCCTCGCCGCGGTGTCCTCATTACGGTTAATATGAGGCTGGTGGCAGGGGGCTGTGGCGCTGCCTGGGGATCTCGAGGGAGTAATGATGGGGGCCAGTGGCCAAGGGCCCCAGGAGGGAGGTTTGTTGGTGGTGATTCCCTGCTACTTATGTAGAGGCCACAGAGGTCAACTTCACCCGCTCGCGCACACACACTCAGACAGCTGCAGCTCGCTCGATTCTCTGTTTGCCCTTGGGAGAAAAATGGGAAGAGAGAAGCAAACAGTGGGGAGTGTTTGCCCAGGCGCACACCACACCCCATCCATCTCCGAGCTCCCTCTCCTTCTCTCCCCACTTGCTGAGAAGACACAATCATTTCTCGCTCTCCTCTCTCTCCCTCAGTCCTTCCCTCCATCCCCTCGGGTGTATTGGTCCAGTCTCGGTTCAGCGCAGATATAATCCTTTAACGCCTCTAAATGATCCAGAGGTTGAGTGCTCCTCCTGGATGCCAATGGGACCTGCTGGGCTCACACCTGCTGGAGCAGGTTAAGATAAATGCCAGCGGCCAGTCGGGCATCTGGCCCTGCATTAATATTTAACAGGCCGACTCTCATCTCCTCCACGCTGAAGGTGTGAAGGTGCCAAACCCCAAAGACATATCACAGCTTAATATGGATTTGTGCAAACTGGGGAAATGGAAGAGCGGTGATAACATAGCGAGATTCAGACTGCATGTTAAGTTTGTGGCTGCCCACATGTACTAGGGTGAATTTTATTTCTGGGGACGGGGGAGAGTAAACATGCATGTGTGGCTCTCGGGGCAATCGTGCAAGCATTAGGCGGTTTTAAGTCACACGACCTCTAAATCGATTCCACTCATAGTCTGTGTCTGGCTTTTTGAAAAGATCCTCAGGTTTCATTTGATTAGCTCGACAACAAAAGCAGAAGCGCTTTGTCAGAATAGCCCAACTTTGTCTGTGCCGCCTGCCTGCCTGCAAAACCCAAATCTTGGGTGTTTCCTTTGTGTTGGGGTTAAGTGCTTGACAGTCGTCTCTTAAGAAGTACAAAACAGTTGCTAAGCGAGTATCAGCAGAATGTGGACCTCGTTAAAAATCTAATCTGACAGTTTCAACTTGACTTGGGTCAGCTTGTCTCTCTGAATCACCTCATTGCTGGATGTACCTAATTGCCACTAGAGCCAAGAAAGATTTTGACCTTTCTAACAGGGTTAAATGGTTCACATATTTTCTTTAAGAGATCCCTGAGAAACAGCTGTAACAAGGATCAGGTGCTGTTGACCTGTAAACCTAACCCTTGTTAAGTTATGAATGCAGCTTAACCACAGGAAGGAACTTGTTCCTTCTGTTTTACGCAAGTACATCTGAAATGTGCTGAACTTAGGACATATTATTGTAGGACTAAAACTTGGACTTGGTCATGGTGACTCAGGCATTGACAACGTTGATCAGTGTGAGCCTCTTAAATCTTTCAAAACTTCACATCTCTTTGAACACTTACAGTTAATAAAAAGAAGTTCTCTAGAAATCCTTGTGGCTGTTGTATAAAACTCGAAAGCATAGTTTACACATACAGTAGGTCTTGGCTTTGGACTTCGGTGTTTTAGTGTTTTTGGTAATTTTGATCTGACCTGATCGCCCCTTTCAAAATGTTGGCTACACATTTCTGCCAGAAAAAGCTCTTTGAGTCAACTTGTTGAACCATTCGCCACAGCTGGGGTTTCTGTTTATCGTACCACGGCAGTGGATGAAAACTGCATGGTGTGTACTTCATTTGATTTTTGCAACTCAGAAACTTGCGGACGTGAACCGTCTTTGCATGCTATTTCACGAGCATGCACACAAGCTAAATAGAGCCTGCATGCATTAAATACTAAAAAGGTAAGTTAACCAGCAAGTTGACCATTGAGCAAATTCCTGGTTCTATTTCACCCCAAATAATGTAGCCAAACGCTGCTTTCAGCTACACCAGCAGTGTAGCTCTGCGGATGGCATGATGTGAAATTAAAGGCATTCATGACAACCAGTGAATGAATCCTTCTGACTTGTCAAGCTGCTAACATGGCTATAGACTCTTATGTCATGTTTTTATAGTGGTGTACTGTGAAACAGCCTTCCATTAAATATGAGGTTAACTAGTCGAGGAGCTTTCAGACATCAGGTCGGAGCTTATTTACGGAGTAAGGTGACAAGTTGTTAATGAATGAAAATATTCTACAGTCCAAACTTATGTTACATGTTTTAACATCCTGAGGCCATGTTGGAAATAAGTGTTTTCATTTTATTCTTTGGTTTGGTGTGTTTTGGAGATAAATAAATCAAATCAAATGAAAAGTGCATCAGCTATGCTTTTGCTGGTTGCTACAACAGCTACAAGGATTTCTAGGGGACTACTTTCTGTGTTTACTTTACTCAAGGACTAGTGTTTGAGATGATTTCTGTTACACTGAGGTGGTTCTCACCGGACTGCATGTCTCAAATCTCTACAACAGAGGTGGGTGAGGAAAAAACAAAGTCAAGTCGTAATGGACAGAAATATGAGAATGACATTTACGCTGACAAATACCGCTATTTCCTTTAATGTATTTAAATGTGCCTCCTCACCTGTCAAAGACAATAAGCTATCAGTGGGATAACGCCTAATCTTTTGATGTGTCTTTGCTTCAGTGATTTGTGAGCAGCGTGCATCACATGATAGCTGCTATCATGTGACATCAGCCGGATAGATTAAGGTGGTTCATGTGCCAGCAGGGTAAAAGCAGATGCATCAGGCTAGCAGTGTGAGCTAGATTAGACATCATCCCATCTCACAACAGGGATCAGAGCATGACAACCCAGCGACACGACATCAGGTCAACCCAGCCTCTTTACCCTCCATTTCTCCCGTTGGGTGGAAAGCCATTTTCACGCAGAGGTTTTGTTTGTCCCTCTGCATTATTTAAACCTGGAGCTCAGAAAATGAGGAGAATTAAGAAAAATAGAGCAAAATAGTGGCGGGGAAAGAGGTTTTTTTTTTTAAGCTGCACAGCCACATCCAAAACAGATTTGTATCATTTTCAGGGTTGCTCATAGTTTGACAGATTCAAATAAGAAGTCAGTCTTCTGTATACACATTTCGCTTTCTAATAGAGACAGCTTTCTTTATGCACATCTAGGCCAGGACCAAGGAGGGGGGATCTGGTGATTTTTTTGTCTGTCTTCTTAAAGAAATACGTTTCTTTCGCCCCAGTTGAGCTGATGGCAGAAACCACAGGGGTGCCTTTTAGCAGCGCATCACAGTTTTCCTCCTCTGCCTTTTGCCTGTCGGTGGCCTTTCATGCAACAGCAATATCAGCTCATCCCGGGGTAATGGGTAACAGCCTCAGAGGCAGCTGAGATTGAGATCACTTTGAATTATTAATATTCATTCTCCACAAAGGGGCAGGCGGGGCGGGACTCCCACTCGTCAACACAGCCGAGTGTTCAGACTGTCACAGAGCCAGTGTCAACAGTCGGAGTCAAGCTGCGCTCTCCCACACAGACACACACATGCACACAAATTAGGCACATGCATGGATGACCTTCCATACCTAAATACAGACTGTGACAAATGCAAGCGCAAAGAGAGCGGCTGCACACACAAACACACGCACACGTACCATTTTGCTGTCGTTTCAGTCGGAGGTGGGGCTGTGTAGGCTCCCATCTGTGCACACAGTTCCATTTCCTCAGAGCTGCTACCGATCCACAGACACTATAGAGGACAATTCAAACTGCAGTAGCAGGAAATAGTCTCCATAGTGGTTTTATGTGCTTTCATGTAAAGGCTTCCTGCCGTATTAATCAGAAAGCGCAGGAATGATCATTAGCAGCACTTGATTTAGAGCAAACACTTGTCTGCTTTACAACCTCTGTTGTTGCAAATGACGGAAAAGTTACACCGTTTATTCACTATTTCCTTAAAGTTTTAAAGTGTGAGTGCAGAACTGACATTTATATAAGTTAAGAGCATTTTCCCTCCGCTCTCCATGTCTCTCTCTGCTTATTTAACTGTGGTACCTCGGTTCTCATCACCTTCAAGCTCTTTTAGACGTTTTTTCTCTCTTCCCATGCTGGATATACGGCCTGTTCCACGTACATAACTAATAACTGCTGCGGCGTGGGTTCAAATCCCAAAGCATGAATATACTGTTCTAAATAGCACATGTGCATGCACTGAAATACAAATGCAAATGTAAAATGCTTAAGATTCATGACTAATTCAGGCCTTAAACAGGAGAATTTACTCATACTGGAACTTGCCCACCGTCAACACCATATGGCTTCAAATTTCTGCACATTTGTTTTGAATTGCACTGCACGTCTGCCGAAATATTGGACAGCATACTGGGAGCTGTGGAAATGTGATAGCTGCAAAGGTGGCTAGGCAGCTGACATTGTGTGTGTGTACCATTGTATGGGGGGGGACTCACTCCAATGGGAGGATGAAGGTGCGGTCAGTGAGAGTTGAGCAGATGCCCGGTCAGGATGTGTCCCGGTGGAGGAGGTCAATTCTTTTTTTCTTTTTTTTTTGTCTGTCTTTCAGTATGATTGCACAAACAGATGGGAGCTGACATCCTAATATCAACAGGAAACACTCTCGGTTTATTCTGTCTGCGGGGATATGACATCAACAGGCAACGGGAAAAACCCTGCTTCGTCTCTGTAGGGACACTCGTAGTCGGTGCACCGCGGGCCAAAGGAATGTAAATGAAGCCTGTCACTTACCTGGAAATACAGTAGACCTAATCCTTGAATTATTCTTGTACACAAGCTGGACCTTGAATCATGTATGTAAATGTGGTGCTCAGGGTAGGTTTTGCGCTGCAATCTTTTCTTTTACGATCAATTGTTTGGATGATGATCTAGTGTAAAGAAAAATTCCAGCCTGATTTGAGTTTTTGCTCATTTCCTGCATTCCTTAACTGTTTTACGTCACCGTACATTGTATTCCAGTGAGTCGTACATAAGGAGATATTTGCCACTTTCCTTTGTCCTTGTTTTTCATGGCATATGCTCTGAACACTGAAATGCTGTCAAAATACCTCCAAATAAAGGCAGCAATTTAACAGTATGATTCTGTAAAATCTATTTTTAATTTCCGTTTTACTTGATGTACAACAGCTGGCTGCAGTGGCTCGGCTTTGGTTCGTCTGTCGGTTTGGACAGGCTGTAAAAGGAAGGCAGGTCATAATGTAACCACACAGACTGAATTTCTGAGAGCAGGACTGCTTTCAAAATGTAATGTGAGCCTGAAAGATACAGAAAAACTGAACTCCTGAATGCCTTTATTTTCACGTCATGCACTGTGGCATATGCATGTTGAAACAAACATTAAATGGTAAGTCTGGTGATATTCTATATTTTTCTTATTGTCATCAAATCCAATGAAAAGAGTAAAACCAACAATTAGATTGATGCCACTAACAAGTACTGTCTGTATCCAAAGCCTGATAAAAACACATCAATGAGCCACACCGTTGCACTGGGTGACATCTTCCTTCATTATAATTAACACACATGCTGTAGTTTATTTTGAAATACTCGCTAGCACACAAATCTGCAGCTAAAAACTGTCCCTGACGAATGCGCTATTTCAAGTAGCGTTTGCTAAACACCAAAGTGCCCAGCGTTTGAGGAAATTCTTTGGCCTTTTTAAAAAATGAAACTAAAGTCGTAAAGTACTGAGAGTCAGACTAACATATTGTTGGTTTTTTTATCTTTTCATGGGCTTTATTGACAGTAATAAAAATGTAAAATAAAGCCTTATCATTTAAAGGGGCAGAAAGAGTAAAGAGCAGTGGTGGAATGTACATTTACTTAAGTGATGAAGTGAGGTTTTGAGGTACTTTATTTGACTGTTTCCATTTTCTGATACTTTATATGTCTATTTCACTACTCTTCACTACTTTTTACTTCACCACATATTAAAGTTATTAGTTACTATTAAGATTGTATAAACAAAACATATGATACATATGATTATAGGTTAAAAACAACTCAAACAGTACAGTAGTTGCAAATGGCCCCAGCTACANNAAATATGAATGTAAACGTTTTATATGTACTGTAATGTTTGTTTGTTTACAAGAAAACCCTGCAGGGAACCTTTAAGTAAGGTTTTAAATGCAGACTATTACTTGCAATGGATTGTTTTTACATTGAGGTATTATTGCTTTTACTGAAATAAAGGATCTCAGTAGTTCTTGTCTACTACTGGTAAACAGAAGATAGCAAAAATCTCTTGACTTATCCTTTACCATACCTGCTTTTAAGATGGCAGCTTTGAATTCACAGATGATGTAAGTCCTAAGAAAAAAAAACAGCACAAAAGAAAAATAAAAGTTGTGAGTTTTACTTAAGAATGATCATGCCTACCAGAAGGTGAAGGCAGTAATTAAAGTATTGCGAGGCGATTCAAGAGGTTATTCTACACCGACAGCATGTTATCTCCACAGTACCACCCAGTGCAGCCCCAGACACTGCCACTTCATGATGCCAGCATGCACATGTCGTAACTCACTGTCCTCCCCGTATGAGTCCTGCTATTGTCTCTGAGACACCACGCTGCGTCTGTATCATGTATGACAGCATGTATTCCCACAGCAGCTCTGTTGTCACTGGGTATAGATGACGACGTGGAGCCTGCTTCAGAAATGATGCATGCTCGACTGGAGCGTCCTGAGGATGTCAGCGGAGGCAGAGGGAGAGTGTTCGGCATGCCTGCTACTGCTGACTCTCCCGGGACGGCTTTAATGTATCCACCTGCCAGACGGCAATATGCCATACACTCAGCAGTCATTCAATCATTCGCCCTGTCACGCCAGATGGTATCACCTATGATAAGGTTGATACACTGCCTGGCACCGCAGAAAGTTTGGAGCTTTGGGATGATATGTAAACAAACTTAAAGCATCATTCGTGAGATCTCGCTGTGCTTTTGCTCATATTTCATTGCCATTGTTTGCGAGCCAGCACCCTGTGTCGGTTTCAAGTCAAGCCAAAGCAACGGTAATAGTGTAAGAATCCCTGTCAGTCTGCAGCTCCTAAATGCAGCCTCACTGAACAGATACCCATTGTCGTGCTGTGGGCGGTAATGAATTAAAACGCCATGTTCTCTCCCGCAGGTTAATTGTGCTGATTTGAGTGAATAAGGGGAACGTTTTTGGCGGCGCGCGAGAGCTCGCAACACTTTTTATTACGACTATATTTTCCAGAACATTAATTCTGTGGATTTTCTTTTTTACAGTATGAAGTGAAAGCCGAGAAGATACAGTATACTGGCCTGTGTGAAAGTCATTTGCTAATGAGAGCTCGTAAATAACCAGGATGGCAAGGGCCAAAGTGATTTTGGCTGTGGATACATTTACATAGCTCGGTGGCTGGAATTTTTTTCCTCACAAATTCATTTAGATCCTATGACTTCTACTGCTGCCTGTGTGTTTATATTATTAGTTTTTGGAGGTTAAATTTCATCATGTCCTGTGGTAGTAACTTATAAGCTGAATGAATAAGTGGTCCCAATGCACTTGGGTACTACCTGGGCGAGTGCGGCATTTTTACAGTATAAATGTGTGATTTATTTCAGGAGGGAAAAAAACATGTGTAACATTGTGAAAACATTAAAGCGCAGTAGGAGCGAGCGCAGAGGAGTTCTGCTTGTCTCTGTGTAGCGTACAAACACTTATTTCCGGGGGACATCTCTGAAGGGCACACTAGACTGATGTTCTCCCTGGTATCTGTCATGTCACAGCATACTCATCGACTATGAAAAGAAGCTGTGAAAACAAAAAGCAGCTTACACTGTGTCACATCTGACAGTGATCTAGCAGCCCCCACGGAGTATCCGCAAATCCATTTCTTTCCGGAGAAAAACGGGGGAATTTTACAGACATCCGGAAATCAAAACAAATTCCGGCGACACTAAAGACACCTCTCAAATCCAATGTCAATACCATTACAGCCTTTCATTTTCTATATATTATGCAGGAGTCACATTTCCTTTCCATTGGACCAGGGCCAAGCACATATTTGAGATGTACCAATGTACACCTTGGGTCATTTAGTATTCATGGTTGAGATGACTTCCTTTAGCACCCCTGCTGGAAGCGCTTAAACACTTTCTGCTCAGTGAGACAGTTCCCCGTGAACACTAGGGCCACACCTGCATGGGTCGTGTTGTGTTTGGCATCAAGGAGGCTTTGAAAGTGGCAGTCACCGCAACGGTAATCCCCCGAGAGGTAATTAAATTCACACATATGCAGTAGTACTCATAAGGAGCTGCCTAAACCACTGAAAAGTATCCAAGGCATAAGAACACTAAAAAAGCCTTGTTTTGGACAACACCTCTCAGCTCACACTCTCATTAATGTCTTTTATGTTTCTGAGTTCTTGTGTTCCGTCTTTGTTGATGTCAAGTGCCTGACTCTTGAAACATGTACATTTAATCCATTTCTCGTTCCAAGGCTACTAACACAGTATGTCACTGCTGGTTATATTTGGACATCTAGCACATTTTTTTGGGCGCGAGCACAACATTCAAGTAGTGTTGAGGCAATCAGTGACTTTCTTCTGATGGCCAAAATGCAGAATTTACAACAAAAGCTACAGTGGCCTTGAGAGCTCAACACGGTGCAACTAAGGAAAACAAATGCAAAAAGAAAAAACATTATAAAAGAAAAAAAAACATATTTATATTTATTTAAACATACTTATTTGATAACACATATGCAGCATAACAAAACAAAGCAAAACAAGGACAACCATATACAAAAAAGCTGCAAATAAAGAAAACGCAAGCAAAAATGCTGCGAGTTGCACAGAAAAAAATGGAACTAAGTTACAAAATGAAGTTTCTAGAGGACACTAAAAACTGATGAACATGCTGGGATGTGAGGGGAGTGCGTGGATGAGCCCTAATACTGTATATACTATGGAAATTTGCTATACACTAGACACATAGCATTTTTCTCCAATGATATCTGAATCATGCAATCAGAATGTTAAAAATGAAATAAATAAATATATAACATAAAAAAAAATAATTGGCTCATTATCCAACACCTTTGAAGGGTAGTCAACTTCAGTGCATTTGTGTAATTTGCAGAACATTTCCGTATTTGGTTGTTGTTTATATTTGTAGCACATTTCTGTATTTGGTTGTTGTTTATATTTGTAGCACATTTCTGTATTTGGTTGTGCTGTCCATATTTGCAGCGCATTTCATTATGCTGCATTTGCATTGTCAAGTTGGTGAACGTGTCTCTCAATTTTCCCGTGTTTTACTTCTTAGCAGCGTTTTTTCTAAATGCTGCTAATGTGCGAGGATCCTTTCTTCCACTTGGCTGTGTTTTGTCTGTTGCCGTGTTTTCTTAATTTGCAGCGTGTTAAGCTATCAGGGCCACTGCAAATGGGAAACATGGACCTTCTGACCTCAACTGCATACAGAAAGTGATTGTCAACACAGAAAACACATGTGTAAATGACAGAACCATCGAGAGCCACCTTGTTCATCTTGTTATGTTTCAAGGTCACGACTTCAGATCAAGCCATTTGAGCAAAGCGTACAGAAATACATCATGTCTCCCTTATAGATAACGTCTGCACTTATCTGGCGTATAACCTTGTAAAGGTAACGTACATGTAGGTGCAGGATAATTCATACAAGCACACGCGTCACATGCATGAACAGACATTTTCCCCTAACTGCAAGACATGCACGCTTTCTATGAGGCTATCAGCCAGTCCCCACGGGGGCACATTTAGAAATCAGGAAAAAGTCAAAGTCATAAATTCCAAAATTAATAAGACACACCTGGCTGAGTCACGTGTCAGCCGCTGACAGGCTGTTCATACCTTTAAGTGACAGAGAATTGAGGTCTCTGCGGGAGACGCCATTGGACGAGCTGCGATAACCCAGCGAGGCAATAGCTTATTATCTACGCCCAGACAGTGTTTCTCCCTACTGGTTGCCCCCAGTGACCATGGCTGTTTGTCTGTCACCCTCGCTGTCTGCCTCATATCTTGTCTGTTCAGCCGCCTCGATGATACGACTCTCCCTCCCTCGCTGTCTGTCTGTGGTGTTGCACGTCTTTGCTAGAGAGGTGGGGGGAGAAAGCGCTCCGTCCCAGCGAGCTATATCACACTTTAAGTGGCATTTTAGCATGATACTTGATCAGCTGAATATCAGTATGAGCTTTTCATCTCATCCATAATTCACCTGCGGGGAGTCAGCTAAGAATAGTCGGCTTTCTGTGCTTATGGCAGAAGAGCGAGAGACATTGAGAGACAGAGAGGAGAGAGATGACATGACGTGGATATGAAATCGGTACAGTGCATACTGTAGTGCAGTATATTTCGGTGCGGTATGGTAGCCTGCATATCCCATTTTTCTTATTCATCATACATAAATAGCCAGCAGGTCATGTTCCCCTTTGTAAATGGAAAAAAGAAGAGCGTGTTCTAAGCTGAGCCCATCTCCACCCTCTTTCCTGTCCCTTTGTGTCATTTCTTGGCTTTATCACTCAGGAAACAAACAATTAGACAGATACAGATGAGTCAAATTCTTTTTTTTGCCCCATGACATTGTTCTGTCCTTCCCCTCTCGCCACTTGGTCAGCCAAAGTCCCTTTGCTCAGTTCAGCCAAATTCATATCTCGTACACACATTCTTCTGCAGGATGTGACTTTTGTGAACTCTGAAGTATACAGAGGGATTGTTTGTCCACCTAAAAGGGGCTACTTCATCGGCAGCCAAGTCTGCATACATGAGGGCACACGCAGGCTGTAACGATGAGACGGGGAGAGACAGCTCAGTCCCTGAGGGCCGTTGTGCTCTTGTCCACTCAGACGGTCCCTTTCCAGAGTGACGATATGGAAATATCTTACCATTAATCTGTTTGGACGAGATGTCAGTCTAAGTGTGACACATCATTCTACTTCAAGGCTCAGGAATGTCTGATAAGAGCTCTTAGACTTGCCAGTGGGAGAGAAAATCAAACTCCCAAATGTCTTTGGCCTTTTTCTGTTCTAGCCAAGGGGCACAGCGACCTTTTTCGGAGCCACACACACTATTCTTAGAGCCCACAAAAGGCTGACATTTGACCTGAATAAAAATGCATATCTGGTCTTAGTGCTGCAGTGTTGGCTGAGGAGTCACTCTGACTATAGAACCCTCTCATCATCTCGCAATGTCTGAATCAGCACAGAAAGGCCATCGACTAACCACACTCCTCTCCCAGTGCAATTCTCACATTCCAACAGCTGAGCAGTGAAAGTGTCAGTTTGTTCCTCATGCAAATAGGATGGAAAGAGGAAGAAAAAGTCTGTGAATGGGCCCGTCTCTCCTCCCTGATGGAAAATAAATGATTAAAAAATTGAGGAAGGTTTTGGGAGGAAGTTAGTCAGGGAGGGCCGAGAGTTACCCAGTCAGTGCTTAATTCATGCATACCAGGGACATAATGTGACAGTAATGCAATTTGTTCTGGGCCAAAAGCCCAGCCACACTTATCTAACAGTTACAGGCTTGATTTGTCTTTTTACCCCTCCTTTCAGGCCACCGTGCATTAAAGAGGCCTTTTTACGCTCCTTGCCAGGTTGGAGGACGGTGCCCTTATTAGATGTGACTGCATGATAATGAAACGGCGTAATGCAATGTCAGACCAGTTGACACGACACAAAAGGCTAAGGCTGGTGAAATTCCTAATCAGCTCAAAATGTCACAGGGCTCACCTTGGGTCTGAATCACAGCCCGCAGGCAGATTAGTTCTCCACATCGATGTCAACCTCAAGGATGCCTCTCCTCTTTGGTCCGTCTCAGAAAGTCACTGTGACTCTTGACTTACTCCCCCCTTTTCTCCTTTTCTCTCTCCTTGACATTATCATTATACGAGCTGTAAAGACAAAGACATTTAATAGGTGAAACAGTTGCCCAACAGCCTTGATGCTCTCATTTTGTTTTCAGTCTTTATGTGAAAAAAGCACACGAATTGGCCTTGACTTGAACAGCACATTTTAATCAAAACCGCTTGGATGTATCCTTCCCTCTCAAGCCATTTGATCATTACCTACAGTAAGTTAGTTACTGTTTTTACACCTGACAGTCTTTCCATTTTCACATTGCACATTTGCAGTTTCCAACATTAACTGTATGTTTAACGCTTGACATTCTTAGACATTTTTGAAACAATGGGTTCTTGACTTCAGACAGAGGCAGACCAAAGCAGGCTTCTTATTTCTAGCCAGCGACTGGCAATTTTTCCATCTGAAATGACAACTGTTACTAGCATATTTTATTAGCTGTAACTAGCCAGCTGGTTAACCTAACATTAGCTCCATGAATTGGATAAAAACGCTGTCTCCAGCTGACTTTTTAGTCTTTCCAGCAGACTAATTAGAAATGAGAAACCTATGAGAAAGGGTCTTAAATATGTTACATATGACTACATATGTACAAAAATGATAAAATACTGAGGCTAAAACCATGGGCGGATATTACGGGGGGGACAAGGGGGTCTGGACCCCCCCTTCCTGGGAGAAACTTGAGTTGTCCCCCTCGACATATCATTGTAAATATAACTGTATAGTTTTAAATAATATAACAATATGCACTGAAAGCACTTGTGCTAATCACAGACGCAAAACATTGTGCGTTTTCAAGTTTTGAAAGATTGCGTCCCCCCTTTCATATGCCTCACAGTGGTTTGGTCCACTGGCTCCCACCCGCCAAACCCCAAACACATTAGTCCTTGAACACGCTGGTACAACCCTTAAGTTATCTACCTATCATTTATCCAGTATAGTCCAGTGTTTTGGTAACGTTTTGCTGCCACATCACGAAAGAAAACAAAACATTGCGCGATCAATCATCTGATCCACTTCCTCAATACATACGGATGTGCTAGTCTTGGTAGGGGCTTTGTTTTTTTTTTACATAACTCCACAAACTCATATAGTTAGTTAACATGCTCCTTGGCTTTGTAAGTAAAGCTTGGTTACAACTGTAGTTAGGTAATAAGCAAGTTAGCCAGGCAGGCTAAGGATTGCAGCCTAAGTTACAGCAGATAAGTCAGTGGTCAGTTATCACTTTTTGATCAATCTGTTCATGATTTAATGCCGTCCATGTCAAACATAAGCTAAATATTTTCAACACTATTAGCAAGAGCAGGAAGTTTGCATTTCAACTAAGCTGATGAAGACCAAAGATCCAGTATTTCTGTGATGCAGTTAGAACTTTCTCTCTGTTCAGTAGTTGAAAAGCTCCCAGAGGCAGAGATGTAAGAATTTCGCAATACTTCAACATCACTTCTGCTGTACTACAAATATGTGTCATCTTGCCATACAGAGTTTGCCTTAGGGATGAATTCAGTGTGTACATACCCTCCAACCCCCCTCACTTCCACACTGAGAACCCCATAGAGAGAAATACTTTTCATCAAGTGCTAATAGGAGATCTTTGGGATGATCATGCAAAAGTAATGACCAGACAATTCACCATGAACACTTCTGAACAAGCCAACTCACTGGACTGCTCGATTGTGATAGAAGATGGTGTTATCACAGCGCTTGAGCATGGTCTGTTTATTTTATTTCACCCTCAGACCCAATTCATGTTCAGTCTCCACACAGCGCTCCATCACACCTCATTAAGTGCCAAATCTGGATCTGGCTATTTGTCTGACTACACTTCTGTGCCCAGTCTGGTCACACTGAAGCAGAACAAAAGCCAGCTCACTTTGCAAGTCCACAGCAGCGCCTTCACCGGCCCACTAGTCGCTGCAGAGGTAATTTCAGGGTAAGAGTCAAGACAACATTTTTTGAGCCGAGAAAACAGCACTGCTGCTCTTGTTTCCAGCAAAAGCTGGAAGGTTATTTTAGTCACAGAAGCGGTGGTCATATCCTGTTTACAGAGGAGAGAGCGTCCAAACAAAACCATGAAATATCCTAATAAAACAGCATCTAAAATGTATTGATGCTCTTGTAAATTGAGACAGCATGTTGTACATAAAGATTGTTAACAGCCTTAGAAAGCCGTGTACTAACTTTCATTGCTGCAAAAGACAGAAATAAACTTTCACCCCTTTAAGTGAGCGTGATGACATGTGATTTACATGTTGGTCTCATGTCTGAAAAAAATAAACGTCACAACGATAGCCTTACTTCTGAAGATCAGGACTGGAAACATTTCCCTAACTCTTTCAACACGGCACAAGTCCGGATTGAATGCTGTCAGACTAACGTAAAGGCCGCAGCGCCTAAAGGTTAAAGAGGCTACACAGAGAAATTAAATGTGTGTCTTGTTTGCCTGATTAACAGAACTGTGGTACATTTCTCAAAGAAAGTAAAATCTGTTTAATAAACTGTGAAACTATGAAACCTGTGTAGGAAAAAATGAGACTTTAATACTGTTATGGACCCCAGAATTGACTGCTCTCTGGCACTGGCACTCACTGAATTAATCTAACAATATATAAATGATTATGGACTTTGTGATAGTTGGAGAAGGACAAACCTTTCATCAAGAGTATATTTGTACTTTTCTTGCCTCCATCAGCTGTCCTCTCGAATTAACCTTTTCCTGGTCAACGATTCACACGCCCCAAATATACACAAAAAAACCCACAATTACTAATCCAACACATTAAATACGACAATTATGTGTATAGCAACAAATTAGGGAAATACTTAGCAAATCAGCTTTAACACAAAAAAGTAAAAACGATTTTTACAGACGAGAAACTGTCCAGAATCCACAAGAAATATCTTTGATATCTTTCAAACTTTTTACAGCAACTTATTCTCTTCCCATCATGAACCCATTCAATCAGAAATAGAATCTTTTTTAAACAACTTGGATCGATCCACACTATCCAGGGAGCAAGTTGATAGTTTGGTTGCACCCCTTACCCATGAAGAACTCAATCAAGCCCTAAATCAAATGCCAAGTAACGAGTCACATGGGTCTGATGGATTCCATCCTCCGAATGAACACTTTTGGCAAATACTCTCGTAACAAATTCACTCAAATGAGAAAAACTGAATTAAATTAAAATAATTTAAAAAGAGAGACAGTCTGTCCACAACTATCCTCCCATCTGATTGCCCAGAGTGGTCTTATGACTTCCCCTGAATCCTGACAGTCACCCCTCTCAGGAACCCAACCCCTTATGCCAACCCACTGGCACAGTAGCAACTCCAACGCACACCGATGCCCTACCCTCTGTCTGTCCGACCTTCTGGAATACTGTGTGTTGTTGTTGTATATTCTTTCATGTCATGCAGTTCAAAACTGGTAAACAAAAAAACAAAACCTTGTCAGTAATAATCTGACCAGCTGTCTCCCTCCTTATGTTTCCAACTTTCCATACCATATGCCTCAATGAAATGCTTCACTTTTTTTTTGAAATTCTATCAAACTACAAACTACAAATAGATGCAAAACGACTCCAAAGAGACACAAAATGTCTACAAAGAGTTGCAAACAACTGCAAAGAGATGAAAACGACTACAAAGAGACCCAGAAGGACTACAAAGCGATGCAAAACGACTACAAAGAGACACAAAAGGACTACAAAGAGACGCGAAATGACCACAAACGACCACAAACACGAAATGACTACAAACGACATATCCATATGCTTGTTATAAAACAAGCAGCAGAATTCTTAACCTAATAAATAAACAAATAACTTGGAGATTAACTAGAAGAGAAGTGGGAGTGAGCCTCCCTCATGCTCACTATGGTCATTAATTAGGGCTTCAATGGCAAAATAAGTTTTAAAATTCATCTGTGATATATCTTAAGAGAAAACAGGATACACTCTTCTTCCTTCGTATCATTACACGCTTCAACTCACTGCTGTTATCCAGCAATGATACCTCTCCCTCCTGCTCACCTGGTGCAAAATAAAGCTGGAGTATACGCCTCTTTCTGTAAATGTCTTGTCATGTCTGAATAAAGCCGTATGTAAAAGCATAAAAGTCACCTTTGTCTGAATGACAAAAAGCCATCACTTTAACTGCTTGATGAAGCCAGCAATGTTACGTATTCCGTGTTTGAAAAGAGCTTTTAACACAGTACTCTCAGCCCGCCTAAGCAGAACAATTAAATGCCACCCATGCAGGCACATTTCCTCATCAGAAACCTGCGTATGTAACAGAGGTATTCAGAGAAAATTGAATTCATAGTGAAAAAAAAAAAGTCAAATAGTGTGACATGCTTCCTCCGGTACAAATAGATTTTTAAAATGCACATTTTTTTTGCAACTGGTGCAGAGAGAGTCAGTCCCAAAAGCATGGCAGAGGCATAGCTAACAGAATGGCTGGGATGTAATTGCGGCTCTACACTGGGGAGCTGTGCAGTCAGGAGCAGAGTCTTAATTCCACAAAGCACTGGCCTTGCAGCAGTTTCCTCCCTGATTGATACCGCTATTGGACCGGTCTGGTTAGCCAGAGGAAACCACCATAAATTCCGGGCCCACTTTATCGTTAAGCTTAGTAGCCCGGGAAATAAAATTAGCTGTGTCCAATTTTGGAAAGGCTGCATAACACTATAAATAACCATTTACAGTAGGTGATAAACGAACAAAAATTGAATTAAAAAAAGAAATACAACTTACCCCGTTTTGTTTATGTGTGTTTTTTGTCTATTTATTGAGTAGATTTTACTTATACAATATACCATTGTGATATAATAATTAAACTGTTATTGCTTGTCCATTATTCAGGCAATTTGCTTTTGTTGTCAGCACATAAAGCCAGCATGTAAGCACCGTCTTAACTCTGTTACACATGCCAAAGGGCCCATCACAGGGAAATGACTGATGACCAGGCCTTTTTGCAGTGTTTCTCCTGCCTATATATATAGCACAGGCCCTGCGGTTTGTTGAGGGCGAGGATGACTGTAGTTGCGGCTACAGTGAGGGAGAAACAGCTACTATTCTTAATGTCAAATGAACATGTAACCGTACTTTATCATTTTTGACTGCTCCTTATTGCTAAATCTTGAGCAGGCCGGCTGTGCTCCCCTTTCTCCTTTCAGACTGTGTTCAGGTTGAACTGAAATCCTGCTGAGGAGGGAGCAGGACTGAGGCAAAATAAATGACATGTCCTACATCTCCCTGTTTAGGTATGTTTTCACAAAGCCCTTTGTGTGTTTCTGAGTTTGTGTGTGCGTCCAAGTGTAGAGCTATGTTTGTCTCTTGGTATCCTCCCTCAACAGACAGGGCCCTCTCACTCACCAGCATGTGTTTCTGATTACAGTCCTGCATTCCTCTCTCTCTCCAGCCGGAGCGTTACGTCTCTCTGCAACTGCTGGCGATGGTGCGGTATCCCATGAAGCCACAACGCGCGGCGTATGATGAAGCTTCCCATGCCCATCCAGCCGTATGTCTATTTGTCTGTCGGGGGAAGTTCCATTGTTAAAAGATGGTAATGTAATAAGCTGACCTCTTGACCCCGAAGTAGCTGCTATGCAACCTTGTTTTCATGCTGGATGATATGTTAAGTGTGTCCCGGACAGCTTGTCAACAAACACATCGGGGAAGCCAATAAACGGCGCGCGCTGCGGTTGTTTTAACCCCAGCAGGGCAAAGCACATTAATCACAGTTAAGGCAGAGACGATGATGAGGTGTTTGGTGGTCGGCTCCAAATAGCTGGTAATGGAGCTGCAGTGTGTGGAGGTGTCTTGCTGTTGGTTCCATCTTGAATGCAAATAGTTGTCTGGCAGATGCAGCAAAGGCCAAATAGCACTGAGACTTTAGTCTACAGGCGTGCTTGTGGCTCTGTGACGCTGTGCTAAGGCACAGAGATGCTTTGAGCTAAATGCTAACATCAGTATGATAACATGATCACAATGACAACGCTAATATGCTGATGTTTAAGGGGTACTCCTCCAATGTCTTACATCAAGTTGAGTTTACATGTCACAAGGAGTTTAACTCAGTAGCATGATGTCCACTGTGGCTCTGGAAGTTTAAAAACATGAAGCTGATGGTGTCATCAGTGTGGAGTGTGGCGTTTGAAAGAATTGGGCATTTAGGGGACAGGGGTCTACTTAAAGATGCTATTGAGTTGCATGATGGAAATTGTAGGAGCATGACAGACTAGAGACTAAGGTCAGGATATATCAGCCTCTACTGCTTCGATTTTGACCATTCTTTCTTTGATCTGTTTCTTGTGAGCCACCAAACTTTATGGACGTATTGGACAAATTTTGATCTGATGATGGCGTTAGATGAAAAATGAATTGGTCAAAGTTATTGCAAATCATCCTGAGGGAACATGAATGTCTAAAGTGCTAAATTTCAAGGCAATTCATCCAATAGTTGTTGAGACATTTTGCTCAAAACCACAAACCTCATGCTGGCACTAGAGGAAAAGTTAGGGGATCACCAAAGTCACTGGGATTCATCCTTTGGGGACCACAAATGTCTGCATAGATTTTCATGCCAATGCATCCAATTGTTGTTGAGATAGTTTAGTCTTGAGCAAAATGGTGGAGCGGCCAACTTACGGATGACATCCCCAGAGCCACAGTGCTGGTGCTTTGAGCTAAATGCTAACATCAACACGTTGTCAAGCTTATAATGACAACTCTAATATGCTGATGTTAAGCGGGTCTACTGTTTACCGTATACCAAATGTCATTGCAATCTATCAAATAGTTGTTGAGATTGTTTAGTCTTGACCAAGGTGGTGGATCAACTGTCCGACAGACTGACATTGCCATTCCAAGAGCCATGCTGCTAGCACAGCTAAAAACAAAAACAGTGAATGTGTATGTGCATGCAGTAATTTCATGTGTATACAGAAATGAATCAATGCTGTGTTCACTGGTCTTTGAGAATCCTTGGAGTGTTATTGACCCATTACATCACTCAGCACACTGTGTAACACCATGGTGGGTGCATATTTTCACACTGTAGAATTTAATATCCGATTATTTATATTGAATTGAGGAATAGGTTACCTAGTTCATTCAATTCTGATACTACAACTGCAGTGACATTTAGGAGAGCAATTATTTTCAGATCTGCTGTTACCGACTGCGGCTGCGATGCAAATAAGCTGATGAAATCCCAGCACTGTCCAATATTTAATATTTAAGTCGTGCCAAAATGATGAACCGTGGCACCCCAGTTCAATGGCGAAGGCACTTGTGGAGCACACACACACATGCAGATAATATTTTGCTTTTCTTGAAAGCGACACCTCCCAGGGTCATCCACTGCCTGCAGCGTTTGGCATTCCAGGCGAGGCCAGACTGCCTTACCAGGCAGAGCAGGTCCGCTGCAAGGTCGGCACACGTGGGCGATCAGTTTCACGGTGAATACCAAATGTAGAAGCGCAGCCAAACCCTGAGAGATGAGACAGGACATTAAAGCTACAGTCCCCGGAGGAAGGAGGAGTATGAGGATGACGGGGAGGGAAGAGCACCGGGGGAGAAAAAACAGGTGGCAGCACTTCAAAGCAGGAGAGTTTTATGAATTATGGGAGATAATGTGACTGCTGACTTCTGCAGGGGGGCCCAGTGGTGCTGGATATCATTCTTTATGGACAGTATAACACACTTTTTTCATTTCTTCTTCTCTTTTTTTTTTTTACACAGCAATAAATAATATACATTTCCATGCTATCTGACGAGTAAAAATAACAGCCCCGTCTTCCTGGAATTATTCCTGCGATGATCTCAGTTAATGTGCCATCATTTTTTATATAATGAAATCATTTCCTCTTTCCACAGACTGAATTAAGTGACCAGCAGCCAAAGAGAATTAAGTGACTCATCTCTCACAAAAGACATATAATGCCGTCCTTACCCATGTAATTCAATTGCAATATCTAGCCATTAATGCTACTGTAGGACTAATCATTTGACTTGGATATGCTGTTATTATTATTATTATTATTATTATTAATATTACTTTAATTTAGCCTATTTTAGAGGATCATATTTGAAATAGAAGATAGAATCCATGATGTGCTCAAACACAATGATGTGTGTGCGTGTTAAAATTTGATGTGCTAGTGTGAGATGACATTATGTGTGAAGAGTACTTTGCTCTGATGTGAATGTACCCTGTCACATGTCACTGATGTGATATGTGATTCCATGTGACTCCAATTTCTTAATGTTTTCACCGTATAAAGCCGACACGGTCTCTGGGTTGGCAATGATTCCTCACTGTAAGCATCACATTCTCGAAAGGAGGCTTCAGTAGAGGCTTCAGTAGTTGTTTAGTCACAGGAGAATAAAGTATATGGATTCTGTACGCCATGGGAACTTGGGATACTGAATAATGAGAAATGATGAATAATGAGTTCAGTTGATTGGCATGTAATTATTCTTTTGTACTTTAATTGTTTGGATATTTTACTCACTTATTATTATATTTCAGCTGATTGATATGTACAATAGGGGTGTAACAGAAAGCTACTCTGTATATTCGTTCATTTAACAACAGGACTAAGAATCTACAGCCGTGCTAGAAGCTTTGTGAGGCTGTACTTTGTGAGAATGACAATGCTAACATGCTGATGTTTAGCAGCTCTTGTGCTTTCACGCTCAATGGACATCGAAGATTCTAGTAGTGTGTGTAAGATGTGTTTTATCTTAAAAGAAGTGGTCTGACATTTGGGGCAAATTGTGTCACATGATAAAAATAATACATATATTACTGCAAAAATTTGGATGCTGATCAGATCTATTCAGAGTGCATTATGTGTCTGAATAATGGATTTGTATTCATTTACATCCTTAATGTTTAATCAGGTTGTTCGTAAACAATGAAATGATTTGCATTTATTATTTGTTGATCATTAACGAATAATGCCTAAATGCTAAGGGGATTATTAACACATTTTCTGCTCTGAACTGTACTCCTGCTTCATGATACATTGATTTGTTGGCCTATTGGTTTAACATGTCTTGTATAGTTGTTTATGATTTCTCAACCTCTGCTCTAAAGTGGAAACCCTCCATCATGTACAAACACCCATTATGATTTTCTAAACCAGCTTTGAGCTTTAACTTTCAAGGATATTTCTAATCCTCTGTGAATGTGCTGTAAATGTATTCACAAATCGTCTGCTCATATTTGAAGCCCTACTCTAAGGTTGCAACACATAATGGTCTTTAAATATTTATTGAGGTTAGTAAGCCATTTGTTGCAATTAGGATGAAGAGAAGATATAAATGGTGATGTAGTGAGTGCATTTGGTTTTATTCCTTCCTGGATAGTCTAATTTGTATTTCCACCTCTGCTCGTCTCCTGATAATACCTGAGGAGAATAGATGAGGATAATGGATGATTCATGAAAATAATGGACAATGATATAAAGTATATGGTTTACGTATTTCTCCAGTGGTCAGTGGAGTTTGCTTCTGTTTCTATTTGAGCAGTTTACGGTTATACCGGGTCATGGGTTTACCACATAAATCATTTAGCAAAACATTTAGCAAAACAAATAGCTATCAGTGTAATGTCTTCCCTTCATTCTAATGGCAGTACAGGGCTTACTAAACCTGTTTGAAACATGATCATTTTATTATGTGCCTATGCATACAGACACTACAAAGTTACCGAATTTGTGTAATGAATGCATATATGTGTGTCTATGTCAGTGTGTGTATTTGCACATTGATGACTGTGTGTGCACTGTGTCTCCAATAGAAAGCTGACATCTTCTTTTATAGTCTGACTTGATCTTAGCTCAGACAGACGACACAGAGCTCATCCCCTGCAACTTTGCTTCTGTTTCTACGGGCAACTGTCAAAATAAAAATACCTGACTAAACAACAGGTGCAAAGTACAGAGCCTATGGTTCAGTATTCAACCTCCTTGACTTTTTCTGCATTTTGTAGTATTGAAGTCTTAATTCAGAAAGGACTAAACTGAGATTTTGTAGACAGTGTTCCAGCAAGGCTGTTATGTAACTGTAAAGAAAAACAAACTGTTGCAAAGATTAACCAGCAATCCATCCAACTGTTGTCGAGACATGTCACTAAAAACCAAAAATGTCAACCTCATAAAGAAACTAGATGATATGTCAAAGGATCACCAAAGTCAGTAGGAATCATCCCCTGGGCCCCCTGGATACCTGTACCAAATTTCAACAAATAGTTATCGAGACATTGCACAAAAAGATGACAACCCCATGGTGGTTAAAGTAAATTGATCACCAAAATCAGTAGGCTTTAATCTCTGGGGTCCATTAATGTCGTACAAAATTGCACACCAATCCATCTGATATTTGCAAGTGGTGGCCGACCAACCAACCGACAGACCGAGTGGAATAAAGACATTTAATGTACATGAGCATTCAAAATCCAACTAAATACTCTGTACAAGAACCATCAAGGACTAAGAGTTTTCTCAAGTCCCAGTAGGAAGCTGGAGCTCAGTCATATCGTCAACTCATTATGCAGAATTTTCAATGGATTACAATTGTGTCCTTTACTGGGTTGCTACAGGACTTTGGCAGCCCTGTACTGAAGCAATTCCAGCGCCGATTTGGCTGTCAGAGTGTAAGTGGCCGCTCATCTATGTTTTTTGGCACTCTCAGGCAAGTTCTCCGAGAAAATTTGTTCATTTGGTTCTATTCATTGTTCCCTCCATCCTTACAAGTCTCACAGTCCCTTCTGCTGAAAAGCCCCTCCACAGCATGACGCTACCACCACCATGCTTCGCGGTAGGAGTGCTATTAGAAGGGTAATGAGCTGTGCCCGGTTTCCGCCTGACAGAGAGCTTTGTTTTATGGCTGAGAGTTCAGTTTCCATTTCATCAGAACAGACTCTTCTTCCTCTTCCTAGCCTCAAGAGTCTCTCAAGTGCCTTTTTGCCACATCCAGGCTGCTGCCTTTACCTCTGCATCTTGAAGTGGCTTCCTTCTGGCTACTCTACAGTACAGTCTAGATTCATGAAGTGAGTCACTGTGGTTCTTCCAGCAACATCTCCCATGGCAGCCAAGCAGCTCTGTAGTTCTGTCAGACAGCCCCTTCGATTCTTGGGTTAACTCCCTGACTGAGGTCTTTCTTGGCTTCCAACTGTCTAATACTGCTTGGTTCTTCTGAAATACTGTCACAAAAATTGCTAGATGTCTTTCCCTAGGTGGTCTACAGCTCTTCACAGTTCAGCCTCTGGACTCTACTATCATTTCTCAGGGCTTTATGATAGAATCCCTCCTTTGACATCCATTTGTTGGATCTTATGTCAGCACAGAAATTATTTTATGGTCATGACCATTGGGGTATGCCACAGCTTTGGCATATAGCTTACAGACAATAAATTAAATCCATTTTAATTTCCGGTGTAAAGCCACAAAATGTGAAAAACAATCAAGGTGGTTGAATATTGACGGGTATTCACAGGTGTGGGGCTTTTTCCTGGCAAGATTTAGATCCACCACACCTCAGAGCAGAAGGTCAGCATCAGCTCATTCAAAGCTATTCCCAGCCATCAACTTAATCCAATGCCTACATTTACAGGGCAGGAGCAGCCGCTTAAAGATTTTGTTGGCATAGACCATAGTAACCACAGCATTTCTAGTAGGGAAATTGCACTCTGAAGTGGCCATGGTAGCAAATAGTGACCTAGCACCCAATTAACACACTTTATGCTGGTGTTTCATTTACATTGACAGCTCAGTCTCTCACAATCAAGCTCCTTTTAAACCTAGGATGTAGGTAAACAATTGCCATAGATGAATTGCAGCATGGTACCTAATGAGCTCTATGATTATACTACTGTGGCCACTAGAGAGTCAGTAAATTCTGTCTGAACATCACGCTGAGAACAGTTCTAAAGTAGCTTCACGAAAATGACTCATGACATGACACATTTTGTATCGGTGTCACTGCATGTTGCTACTGTGTGTTAGCGGTTGTTATCGATTGAAAATTGCATACAAATTCAAACTGTGTCTAGCAACAAATGATGTAAGATGCTGATCTCCATTACAATAGTGTTCACTCAAGCTTACAGGCGTTGTGTTAGTAAGAGGTATAGAGTGTTAATGAATATGGTTGCAGGGCTGAAATTTATTAGACATATGTGTGTATGTTCATGTTAATGTGTTCTTAGTACAGAGAGCAGACGAGGTTGTGTGTGAGGCCTGTGCTGCACTTTTCTCACACTCGTTTCTTTTCCTATTTTATCTTTCCTTAGAGACCTCGAACATGCACTTCCCTTCCCCCTCAGGAGTGATGAGAATCCAAATTAATTACAAAAGCCAGAAGACCATGACCACCAGAAGACATGTGCATATGGTGTGTAATGTGTGTATATGTGAGTGCGAGAGTGAATGTGCAAGTTCGGCAAGTGTGGTCAAAGCGTACTTTGACTGCTCAAGTGTGCGTTTCAATTGTGTAAAAAAGCATCTGTGTGTGTGTGTGTGTGTGTCAGGGCCCGACTGGTGGCCTGTGCCAGGTGTGATTTCATTCTCGCAGCAGTCACGGGTCTGTGAGATCGCTTTAGACACAGCTTTTACCACCCACTGGCAGACGATGGTGCGCTCCTCCCTTCCAGACAAAGTGTGTGTACGGGTTTGTGTCAGTGTACTGTACTGTATATCATCTGTGCGTGTGTATGTGTGTCATTGTCACCTTGTAACTGTGTTATTTAGGTTTGTATTTCATCCGGGGTTCGATCTGCCTGCAGGCGGTTGTGTTTGCTCAAAGACGCATGTTTGCGACTGTCTGTATCGGTGTAGTTGTACAAGGACGAAAGTGTTTGTGCACATGTGTGTGTCTGTCCATTAGTGTGTGTGTGTGTGTGTGTGTGTG
>NTHP01000313.1:94599-155769 GCA_003416845.1 Oplegnathus fasciatus | reverse complement strand
GGGGGGGGGGGGGACCAGAGGGAGGCCCTGTGGCTTTTACGAGGTCAGCTTCCTGCAGAGTGGAACGGTTAGAGGGAGATAATAATAGCCAGGTCAAGATTCAATTATTTGCCTGGGGATTAACCTTATGGGGTCTTTCAGGAAGGTCAGTGGGTGGTGAGGGGTTTTAGGCCTCTGAAACAGAAGCCACTTACAAAGCGCTTTTATTATTGTTAAGTCCCCTGATCATAAAGACCTGGAAGCTGCAACCGAACAGAGCTAAAGGTCAGTCAGATTGGTCGTAGTTTTAAATTAAGATAGTAATTGTGGAGCAGCATTTTCAGCCCACGGAAAAAACAAACAAATAAAAAAGAGAGTGAAAATAAACTAAAGTTCTGTTTTAATGTGGGGTTCCAAGGGCAATAAGATATCATATCTATCTTGTTATGCAGGGACACCAGGCCTGTGAGTCATTTGTATTGATGGGTCATTATTAAAAACATGACACCTTCAAACATAAGCTCTCAACAGAGGACAAATTTAACCTTACATTGACATTCAGATAAGCAGAGCAAATTGATATGTTGGAAATGCTACATGTTCGCTGTTGATATTTAGTAAGGTTGGGCAATATAACAATGTACCAAGGTAGCTTTCCCTTCTGTGTGGTTGTATTGACTGTGTTATTGCTGGCAATGTTGTAAATTATTGTACTGGAATGAATGACATGTTGAGAGTTAGTGTTACGCCATCAGTGTCACTGGGTTCAGAGATGTTAGTTCAGTTACAGAGCAAAGGATAAAAAGACTGTTTAAGTGCAGCTACTGAAATTTCCCAGTTGCAAGTAAACATTTTGGCAGGTTAGATGCTGTGAAGCCTGTCAGTCATGTCACCTACCTATGACAGTGATTTGTGTGACATAGCTTACCTGTGATTGGCAGAGGGTTAGAGGGAATGGGCTTTGTATTTCCTGCCTGTTTTGAGAGTGGGAATTAGGCCGCGCCTGGTTCAACTTTTGCCAGACCGCAATGCAACATCATCTGTTGTAATGAGTAGTCAAAGCACGCTTTGACCAGGCAACACCAAATATATTGTACTGCATATATTTGGTGCAGCAAATATATGCAATACAATATTTCTGCTGTGAACCTCACAATCGTCATGACAAAAGACAAAATTATCGTGTTAACACAGGGCTGCTTTTGCTGTTGTCAGCGAAGCCAGGTAACATGTCTTCTTCCTGAAGGACGCTACATTATTTAGCAATATTAGACTTACCAGTCTTTTGTACCAATACGACAAATTACCTTAATTTTTCAGTTATGTCATTCTCTGAATTAGCCAAACATAAACATACCCATGTGGATATTTTACCTGTCAGTAGTTTATTCATTTAATTTTATAAAATTCCATTTACCATGATAGAATTTTCCAAATTGCCTACCCCTAATATAAAAGGATAATAACAACAGGTTTATTACATCTTGCATCTTAATTTGGTAGATTTGACATTTATATTGGTTATAACAAAATTTTTCTTCCCAAAGTAATTGCTGAGATTTGGGGATATGGTGACATCGCCACAGCAAAGTCTAACAAGGCAAGACATGCGGCAGGTTGTAAATGAGTCAACAGTTTTGCCAAATCACCTGAAATGCTTTATTTGTAAGTTCTGTCAAACGGAAAGTGAGCACACCTGTTTGGTAACAATCCGTTATTTTGCAGGAAAACTGCATGTGTGCACAGTGGGTCAAAGTTGAACAAGGAAGTCAGTCTGTTAACTGTGACTGATGTTTGCAACAGACAGCTTGGGTGATCATTTTACCATTCGTCTTTGCTTTCTCCTCCAAATAAGTTTAGCTAACCTTGGGGTTGGTGTAAAAGTGCTATGATCATCTGACTGCTAGCCTTTCTTTCCCCTTCAGATTTAGTTTGAACAATGTCGCCGCATTTAGCGAACTTTAAAAATTTGGTAAGTACAATGTTATTATTACACCAGGGGCAGCGCTTGCCTGTTGGATCCCTGCACTGGCAGGATAAATAAAGTGAAAGATCAGAACTTGCCCCTGCATCATTAATCCCTGTGGTGGCCTTATGCAAGGCACTTAACCCACACCTGCTCCAGTGGAGCTGCTCAGTAGCCACCAAATCAGACTGGGCAGCTTCTAGGTGTGAATCTGTGTAACTGTGAACAGGCCCCTCCTGAGAAGATTAAAAAAATACTGATCTAAACCACAAAAATAACACCCATGTTGTAATTAAGCAGAATTACCCTTTAAGATGACCTCATTGTATAGGTGAAACAGCACTGTTACTACTGTATGTGCAGTATGTGGACAACACAGTCTTTAATTCTTTACATTAGCGTCTGCCTTTATCTGCCAGTTATCAAAAGGGCCACACTGAAAGCAAGAGCAGTGCTGTTACATAGGTTAATATGTGCCTTTGCCAACTGAGCCAACAGGAGCACCGCAAGCACACACACACATATATGCACACACTTACACACTAGCACTTATACTCTGTATCCCTCACAGTACAGTGTTGCGAGATGAAAGATGAGACCGAAATGTGAAGAGAGGAACACTCGTACCATCAGAGGCGGCCAATTGATGTGAGTGAATTAATCATCTGCAACTCTCTATCCAAAATACTTATGTATGAGCTAATGGAAGAACTCCTCCAGCACGAGGAGAGAAATTAATGTGTTGATGAGCAATGTCCCAGATATTTACAGGCCAAATCCAGGACTGCAGGCAGCGCCACTACCTGCCTGTCAGCCACCCTGTCATCTGGTCTGTTTTTCTGTCTATTTCTGTCTCCCTCTGTCTGTCTCTCCCTCTCTTTCTCGCTCGCTCAATGAAGTCTTGGCTGAGAGTACGAGAGATGAAAAGAAAACAAAATGCCTTTTGATCCAGCCGCCTTGTGTTACAGCTCCGTCAAAGAGCATTACCCTGATAACCTGACCAAAAAATCAGCCAAGGGGTATCAAAGCCAAATATCCAAACATTTAATGCACAGACTATTAATGCATGGGCACAAAGTATGGGCGAGCTGGCTGAATAGGAATGCAGCAGAATAGACACGGCATCCCTGCCAAGTGCCTTTTTCATTTCATTTTCTCTCTTGGCCATTTTTCTTTTTTCATGTTTCCTATAGCCGGCAGTACAAAGCCATCTGAATTCAGCCAACAGCATTTTCAGTTAAGGTTGCTCTGATCAAATAACTGTGAACTGCACGCAATGTTGCATTGTTGGCAGTTATACTGTTTCATGTTTGACATACTCACTGCGAGAGGAGAGCGATATTACCCTCCTGTTATGCGGAGAACAGAGGAAAATAACGCAGGGACCTTTGAAACTGCCAGAAAGATGAATTTACTTCACTCCTGTGAGAAACACGCCTTCTGTATAACCTTGTTTAAAACTCTAAGACATTTGAATTTCCTCTCTGAGCTACCATCCCAATCCATTTCATCTTTGGGCAAAAAAGGTGAGTGCGCCTTCGAAATAAGTTATAAACAATAGACAAACAATAGCAGATTGATTGTGACGCTAACACTGCAGGCTGAAGTGTTTAGGTATTTTTGTTTTCATTTTTGTGTTCACCATTTTTACATGAAAAGTCCTTCAGCAGATAAGTGATGTTGAAAACTGCAATTATTCAGTCATGGTCCTCTGTTGGCTTCAGTGCCTACCCTTCGCAGGAATTGGGGCTATTTTGTTATGGTGCACAGAAGCTTGTTCGTGGAGATGAATGCAGCATAAAAAAACCCCATAAATGGTCACCAATTATTTTCACATACACTTTATCTGAGTCCACACTTTAGCCACACTTGAGTGAATGAAGTGCTGAGGAGCTCTGCAGAGCAGGCAACAACAAGAGAGTGAAGGGTCAAGCAGTTTCAGGGAAAGAATAACTCTGGGGTGGAACGAGGAGTTTGAGAGGCACAGATTGTTTGAGTACGTAGCAAATAACACAATGCATTGTTTTTTTTGAACAGGCATCTGGGCAATTCTTTGCTTTTGGCGGCCCTAAAGGTACGATTGCAAATATGGTATTTTAAATTCTAGACGATTTTAAACAGGAACGTTGCAATTTATGTCTGCGCTACAACCCGTAGGCCACGAGGGCGCGCTGATATCAGGAGGAAAATGTGAACAACCCTTTTCCACTTCGCCCCGTGACTTTAAGAGTCGAGAACAACGGGGAAACAAAAGATACATTTTAGTTCTCTAGTTTAGTTTTAGTCCTGGTCTGTTTTATGTTCACAATGACTTTTACAAACCGACCTACAGGAGTAATGAACCAAGAGGAGGACTGACAGGTAACTTATTGATTGGATAGTTTTGGTGAAGTCATCATCCTGCGACAACTCGCATTTTATGAATAACGGCGAACAGGTAAAAACAGGATGAAAAAGAGGTGTCTTGTACCGCAGTATTACAGAGGGAGGATAGTTACTGGATGCTACACGAGGAAGTGCTCAAATTTACAGAGTAGGATACCAGCTGAGCACATCTCTGTTTGAACTCCTTTCCCTTTTTCATGTATCTAGGAAAATCCCCGTACTCGCATGGTGACGTAGATACACGTTACACCACGGTTACCAAATAATATTGCATGAATATATATGCAACTTATACAGATCGATTTTAGGTTTCTTCCCTGACATTTCACGAACAGCAGATGGATTCAATAGAAGTTTACCTTTAGAAATGCTTAAATCACATACCTACTATTACATAATTCTCTGGTTGGTCTTGGTTTGCTTTCACAGGACAAACAAACCGCATCAGAGTCCGTTTGGAAGCCACACCCACCTTTCCAGGCGGTCTCGGTCCTGTTGTTTAGTCCGCCATCAAACTTTAAATGACAGCTTTCACACCAGCATTAACAAACTGAACTAAATGGGTAAACACACCAGAGTTCATCTGAACCAAACGAAACAGGTGAGGTGTGAAAGCGACCTTATTGTTGTTGATTTTGTTTAATTATTTCTCACTTTGACTATGACAGAGTGTCAACTGAATGAACCTGAGGAGAATCTTAACATACCAAGCGTCACATCTAAAATGAATGCGATAATTAGTCTTTTCTTTCAGCTGGCTAGGTCTACTGATCTGGCTCTGCTTTGTAAAAACAGCAGATAGTGGAAGTTATGTTAAAGAGTAAACACATTATTCTAAAGCTGCTGTGGATTATTTACTGACTGTCCAGTGATTCCTCCCAACTCCCATACACTCCAGGACCTTGGTTTTCCTGCCTCATACCCCCTTTTCCTGCTTGAGAATGTACAATACAGCTGGGACAGTGTTGAGGCACTGCAGGTTTAAACTTGTGAGCACAGTTTAATTTAAATGACAGCAGCCATTATTAGTGTGGTAAAATAAATGAACAAGTCACCTCTCACATCATGATGTCGGACAAATCAGTGATGTCCGTCAAATATGTCCAATTAAAGATTTAATCAAATCATCACTTACATGAATGATGGCGCGGCACTGTGGCCACTGGGAGGAATGATTTGCATTTTAGTAGTTGTTGATTGTCCAAAGCCGAATATTAGGTATCATCATTATCAGGCTTGGTTTTGATCAATACTTACTGTTAACTCTTACTCTGTTACCCTCAATGAGGATAGACGGAACAAGTTAAAACAAATCTTTACATGCAAAAATGTACTCTCTGAGGCTATTACATCATCTGCCCTAATCTGTCACTGTGTGGGTAGCTATGCTGCTGCTGCTGTTGCTGAGGCAGCAGGCTATTAGAAGTAAAACTTTTTTTATTGCACCAATTCTACAGAAAATATTCACAAATGAGCAATTTTCTACATTTATTTTGTGTTTTGTCTCCCCTCTCTTTTCAAACTGCCTTTGCCAACATGATACAACGCGATACACTGTTGCGTCTAGTTGGAGCAGATTTATTTTTCTGGACATAAAACACCTGAATAAAAACAATAATAATAGTAACTCCAGCTTCAACGAATGAAAATGAGTTGAATATCTTAAGAATAAGAAGCTAAGGTGTAGAAATGTTTTTGTAATATACTGCTTACTAACAGACAAACAAATACATTTTATGTGCAAAGGGGTTGAGTGATGCTGAATATAAACAGAAGGACGTGGGAACTTAATTTGGAGTATAAAGCTTAGTATTCAAATTCAGTTTTAAAGCCACTATGTGTAGGATTTGAAAAGCATTACCTGACGCTGTCTGGTGCTAGTAATGCTGTAATATATTAAAAAAAAATAACCCAGGGACACACATGAATGGGCTGAAAGCAACAGACTACACTAATACTTAGCAGGATTCTTTCATTCACCTGCAAACAAAATGATGCCATCAGAACAGTGTTAATTTCGGCACCAGTATATTAGTTTTAGTCATATTTTAGCCATTTAATGTAACTATTTGTCTCAGTGAAAGAAAACTAAAGACATCTTAGTTTAATTTTTGCCAGTAAAATTTTAGCCTATTTTTGTTCCAGGCATTTTTAATCCTTATGTCTTTATGCCATCTTTGTTGTGTACAGTTAACAGGGTTACAAGTATTATTCTTGTCTACTGCGAGGTTAGCAAAAGGTGTTGGTTACCTGTTTGCACCAGACCATCATACAATACATACAGTTGTCATACTCAAATTCTGGCTGTTTGAACAGAGCAAGTCACTCACGACCTGTGTTAATTGCATAGAGAAGCTGTATTATCTCACTTGTTCACTACCTTGAGAGAAGTAGCTAAAATATGTAATGGCAGTAACACGGTAATATTTTTTTAGCGAACATGTAGGTGAAGATTTAGATGGCTGACATCTGACATTAATTCCCCGTTCATTCCCATAGGCAGCCTATAAACACAAAAGATAACCAAAGACAGCGTTCACGTTAGACCCTGTTACGTTACCTAACATCACTGGCAGACATAACCATACTGAAATGCAAGATACTGCTGAAGTCCAACAGGTCAAGCAGCTAAAATCAATTTATGAAGGAGAGATATTTTTGAGCAGTGGGTTTTTCTGTTTTGACAAAAATTGGTATACATTTTGTCCTGGTTTTTGTTTTCAAGATTTACTCTTTAGGTTTAGTTTTGTTGATGAAATTAAATATTCAGCAGACACTATGTCATATTATACTATTCTACGCATAGTAAATGTGAGGGATAAGCTGTAGTCCATCATTTTCTTAGCCCTGTCGAATCAGCCTGGCTGCAAATGACCCATGATGGTGTTCCGGTATGTTCTGGATCCTCTGCCATACAAAATGTACAGCTGGCAAGATTGTCACATTCAGTAAATGTCAATCAGACCTCAATAGAATCCCCAACTGCGTCTGTTATTGGCGGTGTATAATTCGATCTTTAAACATTTTTTCCACCAACAGTAGAGAGTTGGAGTTTTCTCAGCGACTCTGGGGTCATGCTATGGGAAGTGTTGGAATAGCGTAGTGAGCTGAGATGTCATTACTGACTCTTTGCTGCTGTTCCCATTATAAAAGATCAAGTGAAACAGCAGCTGCTTTGCTGCCTCTGGAAAGCTGTGATAATAATTGTGTGTGGTTTCAGTGTGTGTGTGTGTGTGGTTGGGAGAACACTGCATGAGTCTGAGAAAGAGAAGAAAGAACCATAAAAACAGAGTTTACTACTTATGTCAGTCGTACAGTATCATTTCACCTAAATGCTTTACTCCATAAAAGGAAAGAAATGTTTTCCAATATAAGCAGAAGCAGTAAAATTTTGGACATACTATACCATCCACTGACAGATGCATACCTATCAACCTATCCCAGATCATCTCAAGGTCAAAGGGGATTTTCAGTGTAAGGCAATACACTCCACCAAGCTGTTCCAGGGTCTGTTTAATATGGCGGTCATATCATGCTGAGTTAGCCGTTAAAGCCAACCGCCATTACTTTCTCGGAGTGAGTGACGAGAGACCACAGTCAAAAGCATATGTAATGGCAGAGTCAGCTGAAGTCAGTCTTTCCTGTTATTGCTTCATATACTATATAATATAAATTTCACATAAACAATCATTATCTCCACCCAGATAGATTTCCCTGCTTCTGGAAACACATGTGAGCTCTAAAGGATCGAATCCCACCACAGCTTTCTCTCTATTTCATATGTCACACTAGTGTTGTCAAAATAAATAAGGAAACGAAAATGAAATGCTTATTGGACTGACCATTCCCCATAAAGAACAGTGTCAGATTGAATTTGTATCGGTTGAATTCATTTTTGAACTACATTAAAACCAACATGTCATCATGTTAAGTTGCAGTTTCCTACGAAAACCACACATTTTCAAAATACACACCAAAAAGTGATAGCCTTATGAATCATCGTCCAGTCCATGCAAAAATGCAGAAACAATAGTTTCACTTTAAAGGAATAGTTCAACATTTGCGAAAATACACATATTCACTTTCTACCGCGAGTTAGATGAGAAAATTGTCTGTATGTTAAAACAGACATGAAGCTGGAGCCATCAGCCAGTCAGCTTAGCTTAGCATAAAGGCTAGCTGCGCCGCCCCCCACCCCTTTGGCTCTGTCTGAAGGTAACAAATAATTAACGGGGGGTTATGTGCGGGACTATTTCTTGGCCAAATGTAGTGTTTAGGACTCCAAAAAGTCACTGCATGTGGGCAAGAAATAGTCCTTCACAAACCCCCCATAACGAACTGTTGTTTTTAGACTTAGTTTTTTGTTCCGATTAAATACATTAGAGATAATGTGTTTAATAGTGAGCTTTAGAGGTGCTGATAGCCCGATTTTGTTACCTTAAGACGGAGCCAGGCTAATTTTTCGACATATTTTCAGTCTTCATGCTAAATTAACTGGCTGCTGGCTTTAACATACAGATAATAGAGTAGTATCAATCTTCTCATTTGCTTTCTTGTTGAGAGACAAGAAAGCGAATAAGTGTATTTCCTAAAATGCTGTACGTGTTCAGTTTTGTGATTGGGTTAGGTCAAATTGTGGAAATATTCTGCTTTCTGCTGGGGGACCATTCAGTCTGTGGATGGGACGCCTCTGGAATAAAGGAACATTCGGTTATCTGGTTAATTGATGGCAGTAGGGAGAGGCAGTTGGAGGTTTCATAGGTTCATGTAAACAGTTTAACCCCAATAAGACCGGAGCTTGGCCAGCATCCAATAACCAGGTTACCACATGAGCACGTAAACCCTGCTATTGACTTTGTCTTAACAGGCGAAGAGGTGAAGAGGTGGGCTGGCAATAATACACTGCCAATGCTCTGCTTTAGTTTCACCACTGACATCACTGACATTGTTTTGGCTCTGTACACCAGCACACTGGATTTGAAACGAAACACTGACTATCAGGTTAAAGTGCCAACTTTCAGCTGTAATCTGAGGGTGTGCCTCTCTTGAGGTCTTTGTCCAGTTTAAAGGCATGCTTAGTTGGATTGAAGTCAGGTGACTGACTTGGCAAATCAAAAGCATTCGACTGTTTGATCCTTAAAACCTTGACTTGTTGACTTGTCTGTATGTTCAGATCAACTTTTCACCCAATAATGACGTGAACACTCCCAAACACCCTTAAAGTCAAGTAAGTCACTTGAACCTCATTCTTCCAATTCAAATCCAATGCGCTGGAGTAGAGTCAAAACAATTAAAAAACATATGACTGTCCCAATCCTTTTTGAATGTGTACGCTGTATATGTACTGTATTTCAGTAATTAACTACATGTATATGAAAGGGGTCGTCATAGTGACAAACCCACACAGAATGATCACCAGATTGTTTCCCTCAGGTCTACGAAATGTCTGAGCGTCTTCCAGCTCACTGTTATGGTTTTACGACGCGCAACTTTGCGGTCTCATCGCTATCATCAGCGTTGTTTCCAGCTGCAGTAGGAAGCTGTATTTAGCAAAACAGTTCTGATAAACCCACTGTCCACCACGTGCCCAGCACCTAATGGCAGACAGACAAGGTTAACAACCAGTAGGTGAACATAGTGCAACATTTAGCAGCTAAAGAGCCAGATATTTCTCTCAGAAGTTGGTGGAGACCAAAACAGAGCTAAAAGAAGAGTGAATATTGGACTTGCATTCGTCGGGTGACCGGAAACGCAACTCCAAATGAATGCTAATGTTGCTCTGCATCTGCTGGATGAGTGAAAAGACAGCTGTTTGCCATCACACTCACCATATCAACTTCACAAGCCGATAAGATATAAATGGTATGCTTACAGCTTAATTCGCTGCCCCCAAGTGGCCAAACTGTTTAAAATAAAAACATATTAAAAAAGAAAGAAAAAAAGTAACTACTCTCTCTTAGCCCTAAAGGATTATTAACAGGAAAGACCTTGTTGAGCAAAGCTTGAGCCTGGAATGGGTTTTAGAGCAGAAATAAGGATTTTAAGACACAACTATAAACAGATAATCCAGGCATTATTCTGGCGTGTGTCTATAGCAGCCCCCAGCTTATTAATTAACCCACACAAACCTGTTTGCTGGTGTTGTGTTTCAGGGCAGTTAGCAACCTGTTACTTTCCTCTTTACTTGTAAGCCCCAGCCAGGAAGCTGTTCCTATTTATTTATTTGCCTGAGTTGCCAAGGAGATGATTAATCCCGTTAATTCTCTAGAAGTTGAAGTGTTTAGTTTGCAAATGCGGACTCTTCTCTGCTTGGATCATTGCCAAGCGAAGGGATGAAAGGAGAGCTTGTGGGACGAATAGATGGAGTAGTGTCGTTAACCTTTAGCTGTAATGTGTTACAGATTGAGGGATATTTCCACATTTATTTCTGAAATTTTAAAGGTCACACTGTCAGCAGAGCAGGCTTTATTATGTCTTTTTCTTTACAGACAGCTTTCTTCATAAAGGGCTGGAAAGGTGAAAGTGTAAGAAAAGCTGCTGTTGACCTGCAGAGCCAGGAACCAAACAACAGGCTCCTAAAGTATGATAAAAAAAAATGTAATTCACCCTTGAATACTCTTGCACTGTTCCAAAGCATGCAGTATTATCATTTATGATGTTAAAATGTAAGATGTAACATATTTTTGCTGCATCCCTCAGCTTGCCTAACCTACTTCTACTAGTAACTTCCAGCAACCAACAGAGAGGATGTTGTTGTATTCAGTTACTGTATTCTGCAGCTGAAGAGAGCAGCAGAGGGAAAACAAGAGAAAAGTCTGTTTACTCAAAATGTAAGGTAGGGAATGAATGTGTGACGAAAGATTTGCGAAGCAGCAGTGAAATTGCACTGTATTAAAACAAAAATTAAGTTGTTTCAGCATGAAAATGTTACTGAGACATTAATGAAATTAAATGGTAATGAATTGTACTAATATTAAACTCACTGAGTCAACTTAACTGAACTTAAAAACTTACGATGATAATGTTAATAATGTAGTAGCTTAAAGTTATAATCTCAAAGATTTTCATTTCGTTGTCTTTCACGGCAGCTGTGGCGATAATCGGTAATTGCAGGTGTGTTTTTGGACTTAAGTTTCAGTTTCACTTTCCTCGTCTGTAGTTGTCAACCTTTTCTTCGTTCGGCCATAATAACCGTTTACTCACAACGCTAGCAGAGACCAGAAAAAAACAGCACGCCGCTTCACACACAGGTGAGTTGAACAGCGAGTCTGTTGTGTTAAAAGCCTAACTGTGCGCCGCTTGTGATTTTTCCGGGAAAGTTCCTCCTGACACCCGGGTCGTAATGCTGCAAATGCAAGGGCTTTCATCAATGGGCCATAGGTTCAGTCATCATTGTGTTGCATCATTCAGCGATAGATAGTGACGTAACAGACAGTTTATTTAAATGAAAATCTTCAAGATTGTTGTGGTTTATACTGCTGACTCATCACACATGTATAAAAAGACACATATTGCTGACAATATCATTTACCTAGCTAACATTAGCCTCCATAAGCTAAACCCCTAAGTGTACTGAACTCGCTCTTATTTCTTATGAATTTGACTTTGCATTTGAAAGAGGAGGAATGTGCTATTTCCTCTGTCAAATACTTAAATTACTTACAACACCTTAGTATTTAAATTATAGGTCCTGAATGATAAACAGTAAACTTCAGCTGACCTGATTTGAAAATAACAAACAAATCACAGTGAGTTAATGATGAAAGATTGGCTGATTAAATTACATCATGATAGATAATGATAGATTAGGATGATAGATTATGAGATTTGAAGTTTCATAAGGTAGGCATGATTCGCAAGATTAACTACAAAGTAAATTTAGAAGTGATTTTGCTTCTCAGATTGTTCAGAGGCATTAACAGGGAAAGTTAAATTTGAGAAATGTCAGAAGAATAATAACTTGCGGTGGCATGTGCAGATGCGGCTGCCAGTAGCTCCCTCACATTCTGCAACACTTTTGTTTTAATTTGTTATTTTTCTTTTATTTCATTTGTTTTTGTTTTTTGTGTGTACAACGTGCATTTCATTATGCAATCTTGTGTTGTATAATGACAAATAACTGACCCCTTGAACCTCTTGAAATATGTTCTCCTTATTTCCTGTTTTGTAAATGATGTGACCCCTCAGATCTATCTTGTGACCCCTTGAGGGATCCCAACCTCTGGACTGGCAATCACCAATACAGCCCCCTGTAAGCCCCGTAGAATTTATTTGGATCATTCAGCTGTTTTCAGTGGTTCAGTAAGAACACTGAAATACAAAAACATCATATTCCTTGCATTGGAAACCAGACTCAATCATTCTCATACTAGCTAAATGTGAAATTCAGAAGAGATTGTTTCCAAACTGAAATCATAAATATGCAGGATACAGGAATGCTCTCTGCATAAGCATTGACACAACCAATACTGATAAATATGGATAGGCGCTGTATCCTTATTATGCATATCTATCTATTTTTTCTGTCTGGTGATCATGGCTTAATGTGTTGGGAACACAGAGCTATAAAATAGGATGTCACATGCCTCTCTCTCTGTATCTGCCTCAGTGGGACCAGATCTGGCTTTGTGTGTTGGACTTTCTGCACTGATGAAGGGCCTCGCATGGAGTGATGCAGAAATGAATGGGCGAGACCAATGTATGACTGTCTGCCGATTGATTTTCAGAGGCGATCCTTGTATCATCCTTGGCTCTGATATCCTATCTGTCTCTGTGTCGGCCCCCAGATACCCATCTGAGATGAAAAACCCAGACACAGTGCCATGTAATAGTGCTTTGAACCCGGGGCACTGGGGCTTTTCAATCATACCCCAGATGGAATGAATGCCTTTGCACACAGCAAAGAAGCGTCAGCATTATTTATCCTCTCACCAATGTTTCACGCCTTTGGAATTGAAAAATAAATGGACACTTTTTTGTCGTTCTTCTTTAATATAAAATCACATCACCGCAGTGTGTCAAGATGAGCACTTTTGAAGTGGCGAGGTGAACTTTTTTTTTTTTCATTGCTGTCTTTGTAGTTTCACAGGAGACTTTCAGTCATTGTTGAGTGTTATTATCACATTTCAGCTCGGCTCTGAAAACAGATTCACCGCGGCGTTATTTGCGACACCTGAGAATAGGCCAGTGTTCCCTAAATGTCACTAAAGAGCTAGTTCTGTATGGGCAAACCTTGTTTCTTTCTGCTCAAAATGCACCTCAGACACAATGTAAGTGCTTATATTAAATTGGATAACAGCTTAAATCAAAGTTTGAGTGAGCGCCAACAAATTAAATGAACTTACATTAGGCGTGCATTCATAGCCAACAAAATTACTTCTGGGTTATTCAGCAGAGGCCACTATAGAAGTATTGAATCATGGAAAGAGCAAATCATTATCATTCCTTTCAGTGAATCTGTGTATGAGTCTCTTTATTGGCCTAGATTGCAGTGTAGTCAGGGCGTGACGGTTAAGCCTTGCCTCCCTCCCCACTGCAACTTTGAAGTCAGGTCAGGAATACTTGCCCCCGTGTTTGGCTGGGTAGCAGCAAAATATTGCTTCGCCTCCCAGTGTCTTAACTTTCAGAGACATTCGGAGTCAGCGAGCGCTGTGCCCCCTGCCACCAGTCTAATGCGGGGCCATGTGGACTGATTTTGTGGGAAATCTTTGAAATGGTAATAAGGTTGAGGGAAGCATCATCTTTCTCTCTGAGAGAGCGAAAGGAAGGAGGGGGGAGGGAGGAAGAGGGGGCTTCGGAAGCAGCGCTCTAGGTCACAGAGATGTAATGATGGGCTGGGATGAGCTGGGGTTTGCCGGAGGATTACCGTCTGTCTTCATAGCTAGCGCAGCTCTCCAAGGCCAATGTTTCAATCCCCACAGAGCAGATTTGCTCCCACTGTCAATATGAAAATAGAAGGGCAGGATGTGTCCTAAAAAAATAAGCACTCGGTGTGGCGGCTTGTGTGTGCGCGGCAAAATCCACTGGCCAAGAGAAAAGCAAACAATACAGTATTTTCATCTCTGTGGTGGTACTTAAGCTATTGTACCAACTGTGACCTGCATTCATGTTATCAGAAATAAATGTGGTATTAACATTTGATAAAGGCCCTGTGGTTTAATCAGAGCTGAATCAGATTCATGTATTTGTTTTTCCTTCCTTCCATCTTTGTGTTTTTTTTCCACAACAGAAAAGCTTTAGTGTATCAACAAATTGAAATGTAAATTCATGCCCCACATTACTGATATTAATGATGGACAAAACTATGAAAGTAAAACACAAGTTTTCATTAAAGTTTTAATTATCCTTTAAAAAAACTCTACTTGGGATAACTCACAACCCTCCTGGGGACAGTTTTCATGACTGACATTTTTTTAGCTGAAGGTCTGTGGATTATACCGTCTAACCAGGACACTGGGCCTCATGCAAAAACCACTCATACACACAGATTCAAGTGGGATGAGTGATATAGGAGAATTTTCACCAGCGTTCTTGAATTTAGAATTTTCTCTTAGATACACGTAAAAATTCACGACATGAGTCCTGTACGGTCATGTACTTTCTCCAGAGGGGAAAAACACTTGTTAAAATCTTAAATCAAAATCAACTAAAATAGTCAAGTCAATTTTATTTATAAAGTCCAAGGTTAGGAAAGTTGTCTCACTCTGACAGCTGCCTCAGGGTCTTTATGCAGGTCCCTGTCCAGGATCATCCTCTGACAGACCCGACAGTGTGACACCTACTCTTTAATATTCTCTGGTGCCTGTCACGTCTCCTTGTCCGCCTCCCATCGAAGTTATGGACCGCTTTGCTTTTTAAAGACGTTCTTCAGCATCTAACTTCATGTCAAACCATGCACTCTTTATTCCTGTCACAGTACAGCGCCGCTCTGATGATGCCTCATTTGCAGCTGTATTAATGTTTTCTAATTGTTTCGGGTTCTCTAATACTACTGACATTGCTCAGTTTGTCATGTTTTTGTCTGTTGATTTATGACAGCAGATGATTGTCTCTGGATAAGACAGGTTGATGTTCAGTCTGTTAAATGTTTTTTAATGTTTACAGCACCACAAATTAAAATCACCTTCATTGTTGAGTATGAAGCCCCAGAGCCAGATCTGTCAAAACCTTGACAAAAACCACTGCACATATTCTTTATACTGTGAACATTTGCACATTCTTTGGTCAGTATTTTGCGTAGTCCATCCTTTTTGTTTTAAACACCGTACAGCTGTTTTCAATTTAAAAACAGATATATTTTACATTTTTTATTATTTATATTTATGATTCTTGACTTTTGCAGTACTTGTTTTTGTTTTCTTTTCTCTTACTATGTTTATTGTAACCATAATGCACTAAAACACTGGCAAATGCCTGCATGGACTGTCTGAATGAGCAGACACAACACGGACTGAAACCTGACATCAACAGCTCTGCCCTACAGCAACAGGCCCCTATTTATTACTGTGTGTGGACAATCTGAGAGGTAGCTGAACCTTTGACCACCTCATGGTCTCAGCGGGGCGTCAAAGACGGGATGAAGAGGCTGTCAGTTGTCTTACAGCGACGGCAGTGTTCTTCACCTTTTCCCCTGCGCTCGCCTTAAAAATCTGGAAGCCATCACTGCTCCTCCATATCTCCCTCTGGCTAGATATGAAGTGAGCTCACATTATAAATATCTCCATTCTGTTTGATTGCCCTCCAAATAAGTCACACTGTTCAAACAAGCAGAGAGCGCCGCTCCACTGCCTCCCATTGTCTGGCTTTGAGCTATTGACGCTGCAGTTGGCGATTTATTATAGGCACCTTTCCCAAGTGACCGATAAGCATTGTGATGGATGCATGATTTGACTGTGCCAAAATGGCTTTATCTCTCCCCTTCAAGCTACTATCTCAAGCCAGCTGATGAGCTGTGCTTATTCTCTCTCCTCTGACTCTCTTTCTCCCTCTCCCTTTTTCTCATCTCTCAGATGGCAACCACTGCGAGTCTTATCCTCCAAAGAACCCAGGAACAAATGTGTTCTATTATTTACTGATTTAGTTATCTATGCACTTTGTGGCTTCTCCCGCTCTTTCCAGTTTATTTGCTAGTGTTTGTGTGTGTTTTTGTCATCTCTTGCATGTATGCGTAGATGACTTTACAAGCATATGCAATTGTGCATGTGCCCGTGCAGCTTTCACACCATTTGAGCCGAGCAGAAAAAAGATTGCGTTTTCTCCCTGATGCTGTTTCACATTGTTATTCTGCGCTCTAGATGCAATATCCTGCTATTTAGAAACCCAACTATCAATCATCTCAATTGTTGCTGGCAAACTTCAAAGCGCTTTCGACTTGCTGCTCATTTTCTTTCTATTAGTAACACTCAAGTGGATAGAAATACAAAGGAGCAGAAATTACAGCATGACGTGCGTGTTTGTGTGGGCATGTCTGCGACAGAGTGTGTAGATGGGTTTGGAGTGTGGTTTTGGAGATGAAAATTAGCAGGAGAGTGACAAGAAATGTCTTCACTTCGAGCTAAAAGGTAGAACGTGACATTTCTTCCCCTCTGCTTGATGTTTAATTAATTTTCTTTTGTGCGTATTCTTTTTATTTAATACATGGGTGTCTGTTATTGTTTGATATGAACTCATCCTCTCTGTGCCTCTCTGTGTGTTTGCTCATGACCAGTGGCTGATTTAAGTTTGTGTAACAAGTTTTATCAATGAGTGGCTATTTTTTGTATGTATGCTAACATACAACAGCATGCCCGTGTACATGGCTGGATTATGGAGTGTTTTTAAGTGACATGTTGCAGGTTAACCATTTCTCTAACGTGCTGCTGTTGGTTGCAAACTACACTGGGAACTTCAGTATCTTGTTCACGCTGTAGATGAAGATCGGCTGGTTTCCAACATTTTTTGACTTGCAAGCCCTTTAAACAAAGCTGTGTCTACTTGGGACTCCTCGTCACGGTTTTCATATGGCTGTGACCAGCTCAACCAAACACTGGTTCTTCCTTTTCAGTTTGTTTGATCGGAATCATTTGAAGAGGTCTGAAGAGAATTTATAGAAATTATAGTTAATTACAGTTAGGCAAACAGGAACTGCTAATAGCTAATTCAGCATACTTTTAATGGTGCCAATTTGCCAGACTGTAAATGCATCTGGGCTAAAAAAACCCCACCCACAGCTAATTCACTGACGGCATAGCAACATGATATTCCTCTATATATTCTCTTCCCGTTTATTGTTGCTCCCCGACAGCACGATTTTGTCAGAGGTAAAAAAAACTTAGTGCCAAAATAAGAAAAATAAATCTAAAAAAAAAAAAAAGCAATTTTGGTTTCCAGGTTGGAAACAAACTATAGGACATTATACACAATATTACAGGAAACTTTCTGCGGAAACCAGTGATACAAGTTATATTTTCAAAGCAGAGCACTTCTGCCGTCAAACATGTTTAAACTGCTCTATTAATTTTGATGTTGGATTACTGTAGCCAAAGTATTGGCAGACAAAAGGTCTTGTATCTCGGAGTCAGTAGCAAAAAAGAATGTGATTCAAAGATCCATACTTTTGATTGAGCTTTTAGACTTTCCAACAAGACATGTAAATAACAGTCACTCCAGACACATGCTCTGGTTTGGGGTCCCTTCACTCTTTGGGGCCTGTCCCCAGTACGCCCATGCAGTAATCCATCCATCCCTGTGTACTGTATCTAGTATGTATATGTGTGTGGGTGTGTGTGTGTTGGTACACACGTGTGCCCAATGGGTCCAGCTCTGTGTTTCTTTGTATTTGGCAGAAATGCCTCCCAGCATGGAGGCACAAACAGTCCAGATCCGCAGCATCACTCACCTCGTCTTCTCTCGTCCTCTCCTTCCTCTCCGCGGTATTAAGTATCACTCACTGCTACTCCGACACTGTCAAACTCAATTTCAAAGTTTTTCATCTGCCAAATCCAGCTGCCTTTTCCGGCTCAGATTTGCGATCACGCTGCGGTCGGGAAACAGAGCCAGGACGAAGTCAGTGTGATTGGCGAATCTCAACGAGCCGGTGTAGCATTTCAAAGTCTGCTATCATTCCCGAAAACACCAGCCCCGGCCCAGTTCTGGCTGCCGCTGTGCACAGAGAAGTCAATAAATTTCTTAATTAAAGGAATGCATCTCAAATACACAGAACGCTCTTAGTTACTGATATATTTACTGAGATTAAAGTTGTGGATTTTAATGTGTTTTCATACATTCTAATTCCCTGTCATCATGCATTAGTCGCAAGGGGAAGTCTACCTTAACAAAGTGCTTTCCTAACACACTGGGAGTGAGATCGTGTCAGCGCACTAACCGGTCTTCCAATTTGCCACTACTGGAAAAAGTGATGCATTTGCCAAGGCCGCTAATCAAAGCAAGCTGAGCGAAGAATATGTGTGTAATTTATGACATGTTAAATTTGGCTGGTGTACTTCCCCTCACTGCGTTTCTCTGCATCTCCACCCTGAAATAAATTTCATTTAAGCAGAACAACACAGCTTGGGCCACCGACTTCTAACCATGGGAAACAGTGTTATTGTAATGATAAGAATGCTTAAGGCAAGTTAGGCCATATATTACACCCATTTTTTTCCACTGGGTGTTTATTTACCTTGGAGATGAATGCAGCGAGCCTCCTTCTGGCCCCTGGGCTGAGCTCTCCTTACTTGGGGTTGTGGAGGAGATGTGCTTTCTAAACACAGAAGGAAAGCGCAAGACAGAGTCAGTCTACCTTTATTAAATCTGCTGTATTGTGGGTGCCCACTCTTCCATTGCAGAGCTGTTCTCCCTTATTCACTGATGCCTTTTTTCTTGTGTTCATACATTTAATTCCGTATTTCTTTGCCAATGATAATTACAGTAATATGTGCTCAAATGGGTGCACATGCCTCATTGAAACTGCTGAAATCAATATTTTAAATATGCTGTTTTTCCAACTGATGAAACATCTCATTACATTATAAAGCACAGCAATTACACAGTGCTAAATGGCACTTGAACAATGAGTCTTACATTATACTTTACCAAGCTAAATAAGAAGTATGCCAGTGAAATGCATAGTTAGATTTGTTTTCGTTAATCTGCCCATTTTCATTTTTTACACATATCTTGCTGTCAACAAGAAGATGTTATATTTTTGGTTCATTATTACTGGTGCATAAACGTGTAAGAAGCATTTTAATGTTGTAGTTGCTCTCAGTGGAGCTACTTTTAACTAATTAATGCATCATATTTTTTTTTTTATTTTTTTTTCATATATTAAGTGAGCATGTATTTTGCATGTAAAACATTAATCTGCACAGTAATTAGTAACTATAGCTGTCACATAAATGTAGTGGAATAAAAAGTAAAATATTGCCCTCTGAGCAGATTTATAGAGTATAAGAAAATTAAAATACTCGAGTAAAGTACACCAAAATCGTACTTACAATTTACAGTTCTTGAGAAAATGTACTTAGTTACTTTCCATTGAGGTGACAACGCCTGGGCAACATTAAAGTTAGTCGAGGCAAGATGGCACTAGAGGCCAATAAGAAGATACTGTATGTGACACACTTAGACACTTAGAGACTAGGGAAGTTAATTATTAATCGTTACCAACAATAAGAATTTTGACCGATTATTACTATCAGTTAAACAATTAAATATTATTAAAAAATGTTTTAAAAAGTTATAAAAAAAAGTTTGTTGCACCAACGGAGAGAGAAATCGCAAAAGAAAAAGGAAATCTGTAATACTGTGGAAGAGGCCACTAATGAAGATGAGCGTGGCGCCGGCGCTACGGGGGGAGATGAGACAGCAGTGTCTGCTGCCCTGACCGGAGTCGTACTACACCGCCAGGGCAATGCCATGATGTTGCTACTGGGAGACGACTACAACACCCCTCAAAAAGCTACTGACCCAGAGACAGAGGTGGACACCTATATGGGAGACAGTCCCCCCTCATTGGATACTAATCTTTTTGACTAGTGGAAAGGTAATCAGACGTGCTTCCCGTGGTTGGCCACTCTAGCGAGGTGCTATCTCGGCGCTCCTGGGACATCGGTACCATCTGAGTGGGTATTTTCCGCCCACGGGTCTCGCAGTCAACAGACTGCGCACCAGACTAACACCAAACTATTTCTGAATAAAAACCAGTATAAGCAGGACAAGCTGTCCACTATGCTGAGGAAAACATTTGTTGTACTGGTAATTTTTGATGGGTCACAGACATTCGTCCATCCTAATTAGAACATTTTAATCGTGTCTGTTAACGGTTAATGATCGGTTAACGAGGGTCGGCTATCGGTCAGAAAAAAATTCTAAATTAGCATCCCTATTAGAGACAATAAAGATCCTCAGAGCAGGGACTGGTGAAGGTTGACTTTGTCTTTGTGCGTCACCTTGAGAGTGACAAAGAAATCCTGTGCTTTGTGTTACTACACTGGTCACAGTGCAGGTAGTATTGTTGTTGTTATTGTCACATTTGCTGAATGGCTTCACACAGATCTAATTAGCAGATGCAAATGCAAAGACAAAAAACGACATCTCTTAGACATACATGGGACTGTTTGAAGCGTTTTTGTGTGTGCGTGTGTCTGTGTGACTTCATTTTAAGCGTATACCCGTTGAAGTGTGTCGGCATGCATACAGTATCCGTGTGCATCCTGTGTGTTAGCGTGCGGGTGTGATTGCTGCTCGGACTGTGTGAGATAAACAGGACATGCTCCAAGGAGTGGGCCAATGGCCAGTGGACACAGCTGAGGAGGCAGCTGTGAGGAGGAGGAGAGGTGGAAGGAGGGGGGAGGGGAGGAAGAAGAGAGAGAGGGAGGGATGGGAAGAGAGCAACACACTGTGGAGGGCAAAGTGCCCTGACAACCACAGGAGTCGCAGAGTGGGACCTCTCCAGGCTTGACAGATGGGCAGACAGGGCTACGCCCCGCTGGCAGACTCTGGCTCTTGATGCCAGCGCGAGCGCATGGACACATCAACTTGCACTCGCAAACACACACATACACACACACACAACACAAACACCTATATAAGCATGGAGAAATGGCCACATACTGATGCACATAGAGTACCAAGAATGCAATATGGCTGACAAACACAGAGATACAAGCTCAGGACGAAGACGAAGCCTTACTGTTGCAGAAAATAAACACAAAGATTTAAATTTCTCCATTGTTTTACTTCAGTGCTGAGTTGTGCCAGAGAAAGAGAGAGGGCTGTCTGAGGCCATTTGTCAGGGGGAATAAAGGTGAATCAAGTCCAAAGATTTTATTTCTTCGATTCAGGACAGTGCCCAAAACCGCAGGGAGTTGCTGGGCATTGACTTGTGTGTAGATCAGCTGGCCTTTGTTGTTCCACCCACGTGGGACACAAAGGACAGTATTGGCCAAGATGTGAGACGTGCAGTGAAGCTTGTGGAGGCAGGAAAGAGATGGGGGGAGAATTCAATCAGAGTTGACCATCTGCCAGATCACTTGCAACGCCAAAGGTGTCATCCCCCTGTGCAATATCTCTAGACTGGGAGAGTGTGGCACACATGGCAAGATTCTGACAACATTTAACCTCTTGAACCATGACATGCATTTTTTGGAAATCCTATATACATTTCTAGCACTTTTAGATTTTATCGCCGCTCTATTTGACTATTAGTATTTACAAAAATTTGTAATGCAAATCAATTCCAGGTGTAATTCATATGACTTCATTCTTGTTTCTGAACTCTCATGGGTGATTCTAACATTATATATTACATTTAGTTACATACAGTCCAGAATCATATCTTAAGAGATAAATATCTGTACTATCTGTATAAATATCTGTAATAAGACTGTGGTCATGCTAGCGGCCCTGTCAGATTATGCTCATTAGACATCATTTAGCACATTAGCATGCTTGCAGTTAGTATGCAGATATGCTACATTTATCATATCAACATCATGTTATACAGAGGTGTAGTGCTGCTGGAGCGCACCAGAACGACACTCCAACAATTTTGTTCTCCAAGTGAGGAAACAGAATATTATTCTTCTATTATTATAAACATTTTTAAGCGCTTCAAGGTCCAATCATCACTAAAGCGTATGTCATGCAAGGGAGCCGATAAAAACAAATGGAATGGTCAAAAGTTGTCATATTGACATTTAAGGTGTGTTGATTGATTCACGACGTCAGCTCATGCATTGAGTAACATGCAAGAAAACATTTCACCTTAAAAGTTGCCGGTAGCTTCTGGTAGCCTTTGAGCGGCACAGTGAATTCAATAATTTTTTCTCCAGTCTACAGCGAACTACGTTAACTAGTAAAGATGAAAAGGCAGCAAAACATCCTTTCATTTTTTTAAACTTTTGCAAGTTTTCCTCAGAATGGATGTTTGAACACTGCTTCAGTTGCTTGGCACAAGTAAGTAAATTAAATCACTCAAAACACAAACTACTTGCGTTCACTCGCCTATATTGCTTAATGCCACGATAATTACAACCTACTACATCCATGGTATCGCCTCATACTACTTAGCTAGTTTGGCTGACTGCCGCGTAACATTGTCAACATAATGAAACTATTTATAAAGTCAACATTTGATCATGTGGTCAGTTATAGTTGACTAATGTATGTACACTTGCCACCGTAGGAACAGTGGTTACATAACCTTAGAAACGAGCCACAACTTAACCGTTCGCGTGAATCTATACGCACGCCATAGGTGCACTCCGGTACTTAAACAAATAGCACTGCTCCTCTAATGTTATATATTAATGGATGCTAACATTTAGATTTTACTATAACTTCAAGCATGTTAACAGGTTTAGCAGTAGACATCCTGTATGTCCCCAGGACAAACCACAACTATCAACTGGGGTCAGTTATACTTCTGGCCCCTTATATATAGACGGGTGACAAATTAAAGGAAAAACCAACATAAAGTGTCTTAAGCCGTGTTTCCACTAAGCAGTCCGGTTCAGTTTAGTTCAGTTCGTTACACATTAGAATGGTTATTTTCGCGTTTCCATTGTCAAAAGTTGTGGATGGTACCAAAAGAACCGCTCCATAGCGTACCCTTTTTTCGTTACCCCTCTGTTGAGGTACCTAGCACACTGACCCGGTACTAAAACGTGGAGCTAGAAACACTGCAGTCCGCTGANATAACACAATATACAGTAAAATGCATAATGTGGGATGAACACGATGACTCAGCAGGAGTTGAAATAACATGAATAAAAAGTTTAATATCTAGTGAGAATCAGTGCTAACACTAGCAAGCTGGGGGAACTAGCTTCCACTTTCCGAGTTGAATACAAACTTAACAGCACGATGGGTCCTCCCAAATGTTGAATGATGTTAAAATTTAGCAAGTGATGACAGCAGCCATCATGTTAAAATCCATGTGGGAGCTTATCAAATATTACTTTCCTCTGTGTTCTTATGATACTGTGAGGAAGGAAAGTTATAATGTCCTCTGAGGATTTATGTTCCATCATTGTAGTGTCTCAAGGAAATTGAATCGAACGCAACTGGATTTTTGGTTTTGTCTGTGAAGACGTTTCACCTCTCATCCAAGAGGCTTCATCAGTTCGTGCTTGTTTGACCAGGCTAGACTGGTCCAACTAGCTGGTGTGGAGATCTGGGTATTTAACCTCTAAGGAGGCGGTCCCAAGGCCAATGATGTCATTGGGTCGTTGGTGTTCCATTTGCCAACGACAGTCGTTAGAGTGACGGTCGTTGGGGATGGTGAAACGATGGTTTCGACTTCGTTAGTGCTCTATTGTGTTATAACGACAGTCGTTGGAGTCACCTCCTCCTCTGTTTAGAGATGGTAAATCTCTAAACAGAGGAGGAGGTCTGCGACATCACCTATCTCCAATTTACAATGCTGTCCTTTCATCTCTTCCCAGGAGATTCAACAACTTAGCCTCTAAGAACAACAGCCGTTCACAAATGGCCTCAGGTGACTCCAACGACTGTCGTTATAACACAATAGAGCACTAACGAAGTCGAAACCATCGTTTCACCATCCCCAACGACCGTCACTCTAACGACTGTCGTTGGCAAATGGAACACCAACGACCCAATGACATCATTGGCCTTGGGACCGCCTCCTTAGAGGTTAAATACCCAGATCTCCACACCAGCTAGTTGGACCAGTCTAGCCTGGTCAAACAAGCACGAACTGATGAAGCCTCTTGGATGAGAGGTGAAACGTCTTCACAGACAAAACCAAAAATCCAGTTGCGTTCGATTCAATTTCCTTGAGATAATCATGACCTGGATGAATGAGAATATTCACAGGATCATTGTAGTGTTGTTTGCATTGAACGATGCTGATGTGTCATAAATGATACAGCTTATAAACTTTCTTACAGTCAACATTTGAATCTAAAGGAATAAAGTAGCACACAGTGGCAAACTCAGGTCTCCACTTTATTGAATATTCTGCTCAAGAAGAGAGTGAACACATCCAACAGGTGTTACAGTTTCACAAGAATCAGACATTGTTTCAGCTTCATCTAACAGAATGGTGTTAACAGTGTTAATATTTCTAGTTCAGGGTTAAGGTACAGACTTGAGAAAAACAAAATGAGTCCTCTCATATTCTGAAAAGATAACTCTTTAAAAAAACTGCACTAAGAAGAAAAGGAACACATGCTAAATCAAACAATGAGCACTTTAGCCACCTTATGTCCTGACATAGTCAATATGATAAATTCAACAAAACTACTTATGGAAATATTTTATTCCATGAGCTATGAGATTATATTTCAACATACTAGTGTTGACAAAGCAGCTCTGTATCTTTAAGTATAAGGAATTAGAATACAAAGTTAAAACTATAAAAAAAAAAGCAATGAAAGTTTAAACTGATTGTGAAGCTCTGAAGTAAAAACCAGTTTGAGAGGAAGGCTGTGCATCGAATCAACATGAACTGATACATAGAAAATTCCATTGTTTCAGCTCTATAAACATCAACAGTGTGCTTAACATCTAACAGAATGGTGTTAACAGTGACTCTCTCCTCTGAACAGTAATTAATTACTGAGTCATCAATAAGTCATTAATGAATGCTATGTCAGGGTTAATGTACAGACTTGGCCTTGCCCTTACCAGAAAAAAAAACAGATGACAGAGGTTTCCTGAGAAAAACAAAATTATTCCTCTTATATTCTGTAAAGATAGTTCTTTTAAATGAGTGCACAAAGTAGAAAAGGAACAAATGCTAAATTTAACAATAGACACTTTAGCTAACCTTATGTCCCAACATAATCAACATGATAAATTCAACAAAACAAGTTATGCAAGTATTTTCTTTTACATGAGCTGTGAGTTTCTATTTCAGCATACTAGTGTTGACAAAGCAATTGTGTATCAATATAAGCTCTGTATCTTTAAGTATCAGGAATCAGAATATACAGTTACAATGAAAAAAAAATCTTATAACACAATATACAGTAAAATGTATAATGTGGGATGAACACGATGACTCAAATGTAAAGACATATCCCTATCAACGGACCAAGAATCTAACAAGCCTACGTCATTGCTCTTATTCAACTGGATGCAGGTACACATAATTGGATTCTTTTCCAACCCAGAGGCCTGGGTAAACAGGTTCATTTGTACAGCATATTTTTGGCAAAAGCATAGAAAAGTACTTACACCAGATCAAATCTCTTCTGTCTTTAATAGTCTCCACAGGAGGGATGTCAGGCTTTGAAAAACCATCAGTGACCAGATTGCCGTCCTTGTAATGGTAGACGGTTGCTCCTTTGGTTAACGCTTTATAGTAAGGTCCGTGTAATAAGCATTAGTTAATAGGTAATAAGGCCCTTATAACATCCCAATTAACATTATTATGTGTTAATAAGACTATATAAGTGTTAATAATACCATCATAAACATGTTTATTGTTAGATTATAAGACATTTATGAGCACTTATAAGAAACTTGTTAACAATTCAGATGCTTAAGAACGTTAATATAAGCCTTGTGAGTTTCTTTTACTTGTTTATAATAGCATGACAAACTCATTTATTGAGTCTTACTAATTTACCTGTTATGTCATTGTTAAACCTTTACTAAACTTTTTTGTCACTTTATTAAGATTAATACATACTTTATTATGCATTTATTAGCAGTTAACTATGCACTTATTAACAGTTAACTATGCTTTTTGCAGCTACCGGATATAAAGTGAGAACAATGCCTTATTAAAGTTAATAAAGCCTTTAATATGCACTTATTAACAGGTTTTTAAAAACAAATTGGGGGCATTTTTTGCATTTATTGGATAGTGACAGCGCAGAGGCAGACAGGAAACGGAAAGGAGAGAGAGGGGTATGACATGTAAAAAGGTCACCAGTTAGAAGCAAACCAGCAACTATGTGGTCATGTGGCATGCGCTGTAACCATTTGGCTACCAAGGTGCTCCCACTTACCATCTGCTTTTTGGATCTACAGATCTAAAGCGGGACCAATGCCTTATTAAGGTTAATAAATCCTTCATAATGCACTTATTAACAGTTGCAGCTCCCCCATTGGGAATGTGGTCATGGTCAAGGTTGACAAAGTGTGAATAAAAAATTACATTTAAATACAATGTGTTAATGGTGAAGCACAAAAACAAACTTTAACACAGCTCTTTTAAAAACTTGTTTTTTTGTTTCTCAATGACAAAGACACAACAAAGACAACTTTCTATAAAACATGGCCTCAAACAGGCCTTTGAAAAAAAAAAAGAGGTATTATTAGTACAATTACAGTATCTTTTCAGCACATTGTGGTAAAGGTCAACATCAACCCCCGCCCCCACCAAAAATAGTGCAATTGCAATATAAAAACTGCGGTAATATATTCTAATATATCAACAAATAGCAAACCTGTTTTGCGTATAGCAACTGTTGTCTCTTTCAACATGCAGGAACGTGTCTACTGGCCTACTCTGTAACTCCCAGCTACATTATGTAGTAACCTACCAAGAGGGCCATCTTTGTGTTTCCTACCCAGCCATTCAGTCAACAACAGAAAGATGGTCAGACAGTAAGCGCTCGGTTTGATTGCCTCTTTGTCTCCAAACTTGCTCCTTAATGCTACACCAGGCTCGTTCTATGTGCTGTGTGTAGGCACCTGTTTGAGGATCTACATACCACCTTGTATGATTAACAGTCATGTGATTGTAGCCGAGCCCAGGGAGGAACATGATAAGCACGCCATTCATTGCTAATGATGGATGATCCTATCCTGACATGGTGTGCAATCAGGGTCTTGACCTCTTCTTTCTACAAGGCGCAGCACTGACTTTGCTCTCTTGCTCTTCTGCTGCTGCAGACCAAGCATGCCGAATACCCATTTCTGTCTTCTCCAAGTGCCAGAGTGATTCTTTTTTAAACATTTGCTACATTATACATACATACTGTACATCAGTGATTGAGGTGGACCACAGATAGCTAAAGTGCCTGTTGTTCAACATTGCTTTAACACAAGTTATGGAATCATCATAGAGCTCCATTTAATCTTGTGATGATATGTAATTTAAAAATATATAAATATTAATCTGGACACATTTGGACACAGTGCATGTAGCCTAATAATTAAAGCTTGGGTAGGCAATGTGGATGTGTCCAGAAATGGCTTTATACATAAATATTTCATATATTGGTTGACTGATTTCAATTAACTGTGGTCTTGTAGGAGGGGGTTCCAGTATAAAGCCAGGGGGTAGAGGCTCATTGCAGCAGTACAGCTTGGGCATATATAGGCAGCAAGTGCTAGAGCCCTATAGTCTGGGGCCTAGTGTTGGTTGTGTTCATCTGACTTAAGTTTCCTTGTTATAATTTGAAGAGTTTTGTACTTTTTTATTTTTGTATTTTTTTCATTCTTGTCAATTTTGTATACAATTCACATTTGCACAACTACACTTGGCTGGTGACAGCAATAAAACAAAGCATCAGGTGAAGATTTTTTTTCCATGTCTCCTTCTTCCACCACTGGGCCAAATACTATGCCTAGTTTGATATTTGGTTGGTCTATAACACGTATTTTCATTGACGTCTATACAACTGCCAGAATAGACGTATAAAGAACTTTCATTTTGGCTCTTCTGAAGACGTCTTATGGATGTTGAAAACGTACGTCTTGAACACGTATTTTCATTGACATCTATATGCCAAGAATAGACGTATAAAAAACTTTCATTTTGGTTCTTCTTAATGGTTCTAAATACGACATTCAGAACATTAATACAGCAGCAAACAACTATTTGCTATGTAAAGATATAGAGGAGTAATGGCGTCCTGATCAGAGAATGAAGTCGCACTCCCTCTGTGTGTGTTGTGATCCGAGCTTTTCTTTGTTTTGAATCTCGGACGGCTGCGTGTGCAGCGTTGTCATTTGACGACCTGGGAATGAGAGTGACCTCAAACCCCCCTAACCAGAAACATCATCATCATCGTAAAGCACACTTCATTCAAACTCGACAGAAACAAAATAAAACTCACCAAAACCGTCTATAAATAGTCTATAAATAAATAATAATAGTAAATATTCAACTTGAGAGAAAAATTTGCGCGTATCGCGGGGCTTTGTAGAGTGTTGTATGGGGAGGATAGGCGGAGTGGACCAGCGGGGAGACAGATCCACTCCTCGCTGCCAGACAGCTGCTGAGTGCCAGGGAGCTTTGGAGGAGAGAGCAGAGGGCAGACCCAGAGCTTTTATGAGGAACAAACAGCCTATCCGGAGTCACGCCAGATTCTGCTCTCATCTGGAGCCATTTACCGGCGAGAGGAGAGCTCAGAGTTTATTTTTTAAACTTTTGGGATTAAAAAGTGGATTTAACTTCACTCTCGCTTCTCAGCCTGTCTGCAGCAGCGAGCCGTGGAGGTGCTGACCTCCACTGCGGATTTTACAATGTAATTAGTCTCTCTTCGTCCATATTGACTGCTGACTGGGGGGGAAATGTACAGAGGAGAGGGGAAAAAGAAGAGAGACTACAGGAAAATAACAGAAATAACCTCTGATCTCTGGTGAGTGCTGAGTTTAGTCAGAGGCTGAAGTGAACTCAAACACATAGACACACACCCTCAAACACAGCCGGTGCCTGCCGTTGCTTGCTAGGAGCTATTTCGTCGACCTGCTGAGTGACCTAAATCCATGTAACGTAATTATTAGCTTGCTAGCTATCTAAAACATCCAGTAAAATATTTTTTAGGTAGCTAAAGTTTGATGGTTTCAATTGAATGTGAAAGCCTTCAGCTGAACGCTCCTAGGTCGTCAAATACTGACGCTTTGTCTTGTCCCTCGGCATCTGATAGCTGACGCACGAGGCACCCTTTAGCATCTGTATAAAACGCATCAGGCTTTCAACAAACTCCAGTGGAAATGAGAACGGGTTGGGGAAGGTGTACATAGTATTGACTTGTTTTGGTCTGAGATGCTGGTGCTCTACTGTGACAAATAGTGGCAGTGAATCAGTGAATGTCGTATATATAACTTTTAAGACGTCTTATGGATGTCCAAAAATGATGTCTTTAACACGTAATTTCATTGACATGTATACAATGTTAAGAAAAGGCGTATAAAAAACTTTAATTCTGGCTCTCATTAGGACCTCTTCTAGATGTCCAAAAATCGCGTATTTCTGACGTGTTTTAGATGACTTTTTGCTCACTGGGAACTAATGGTTTAATGTAATGGTGTCAACAGTGACTCTCTCCCCAGTACAGTAATTAATTACAGTCATTAATTAAAGTCATTAATTGAACCCCAGATCAGGGGTAAGGTACGAACAAAAACAGAAACAAAAACATTGCTTGTATTCCCTTGTATTCTTTTTTAAAAAACTGCACAAAGAAGAAAAGGAGCAAATGATAAATCAAACAATACGCACTTTAGTTACCTTATATCATAATCAATGTGATAAATAAAACCAACAAGTTATGCAAATATTTTACATGAGCCACAAGTTTCTATTTCAACATACTAGTGTTGACAAAGCAATTGTGTATCAATATAAGCTCTGTATCTTTAGGTATCAGAAATTAGAACAGAAATTAAAACAATTAAAAACATATCTGTGATACCAAGCAATGAAAGTTTAAACTGATTGTGAAGCACAAACCAGTCTGAGAAGACGCTGTGCATAAAATCAACATGAGCTAATACATAGAAAATTATATATACAGTAACTTTATTACGCCATCAATTATCCTGGTCCCTCTGTGTTTGAATGCATTTTTGGAATATGTGAAGAGGGCATGTTCGAGCTAAAATGTAGTTTTACGTTGTTCTTTAAACTTTAAATGTAAACCCATATCCCTATGAACAGACCAAGAGTCTAACATGTCATTGTTCCTATTCGACTGGACGCAGGTACACATAACTGGATTGTCGTCCAACGCAGAAACATGGGTAAACAGGCTCAGTGAATTTGGTGTGAAAGGTGTGGAGGTGACTCAGTGAGTTAGAAGAGACTCTGTAGTAGGACAGAGTGCCAGCAGGCCAGTCCAGATACACCCCAACTCTTTTGCAGCCATCAGAGGGAAAAGGACTTTCAGACACCTTACCATTATGCCATGGCTCAAGTGTGTGTTTTACAGTTGATGAATATTGGCCAAGACCCCACGATATGGTATTACATCCAAGACTGCTCTGTGAACCGCCTCCTTTTCTTTCAATTCCCTTGTATGCAGCAGATACATAAACAGATTCATAGTAACAATTACTCCACTCTACCTCCCAGTAATGGCGCCCAGTCAGCCTCTCTCTGCACAACACCTGAGGATGTGTATCAAACCTGTCTGGGTGATCAGGATACATCTGCCATTCTCCATATGTTGCCTTTTTTTTGTTTCCCGCAGACAGAGTGAGGTAGTTGTTTGCAGTGTCTGGGTCCAGGGTGAGATCACAGGCATCTGATGGAGAGACCAAAATAAAATTTGTTGTTAATCATTCTGATGGTTTGGAGGAGAGTTATTTATACAGCATATTTTTGGCCTCAAAAAAGCATGGATAAGTACTTACACCAGATCAAATCTCTTATGTCTGTGATAGTCTCCACAGGAGGGATGTCAGGCTTTGAAAAATACTCAGTGACCAGAATGCCTTTCTTGTAATGGTAGATGGTTGCTCCTTTGTATTTCTCATTTGCTATGACTGCTACAAGGAAACAGAATCGGCGGTTGTTCATCTGTGCTTTGGCAAGATCATGGAAAATCTTTGGCTTTTTCTCTCATTTTGATTAAAACATCATCTGAGTAGTACCACTGGTCTTCATTGGTACTTCATTGGTACCTTTTTAATTATATCTATCTGATGGGTGTCCATGGTTACAAGGTCAATCATGGACAACTGCTTGAAGTCAGTGGTAGCGTTGTACTGAAACGTCACTCTGCTCTGATTCTTGAATTTCTTCTGATCATTCAGATACTTAGCTGATCCTCCAACTTCAATCAGTCCACTCATGAAACTGGCCTTGCATCAACATCCAGCAGAGAAGACTTGGACTCAGTGGAGTCAGATGCAGAAATGTTTGTTTTACTGCTGTGCTGAGAGCTTTCAGTTATGTTCTCTTGTAGAGTTTTATCATCCCACAATGTAAAACCTATAGAAATTGGAAAACATCAGTCATCTGATAAAGCAGAAAAATCGCTTTGTTAATATAAAGTCACAAAAAGTTTATCATAATCATTTAGATTTCTGCAATGTTGCAGCTTCTTATCCTGCCAACAGTTCCCTAAACAGCTACTATACACAGTATATATACTGTATATATACTGTACATACAGATGGGTGACAAATTAAAGGAAAAACCAACATAAAGTGTCTTAGTAATATCTTCCAAAAGATATTCCCTCATTTGGTGTTTTGATGATGGTGGTGGAGAGCGCTGTCTAACACGTCTGTCCAAAATCTCCCATAGGTGTTCAACTGGGTTGAGATCTGGTGACTGTGAAGGCCATAGCATCATTTTCATACTCATCAAACCATTCAATGACCCCTCATGCCCTATGATTGGGGGCATTGTCATCCTGGAAGAGACCACTCCCATCAGGATAGAAATNAAATATTTCATCATAGGATAAAGGTGATCACTCAGAACAACTTTGTATTGATTTGCAGTGACTCTTCCCTCTAAGGGGACAAGTGGACCCAAACCATGCCAGCAAAATGCCCCCCACAGCAGTATAGAGCCAACAGATCCCCTCACTGTAGGGGTCAAGGATTCAGGTTTTTCCTTTAATTTGACACCTGCCTGTACATAAAGTGAGTAACATTCAGTTACAATGGTAATTGTGCTTTTTAAGGGAGATGTGACTGCAGCCATCACAGTTCACTAAACTTGAAACTATCAAGTCAGGGATGTGATATTTTCTTTTTTACTGTCAACACCAACTAAACTGTAAATACCCACTGATAGAGAGAACTGATCAAATCCATTGCTTTAAATGAAACTTCAGTTTGGGGTCAGTGTACACAATTGCTTGATATATCACTATTTACAGCAAAATATTCTCCTGCCTAGCATAAAAAGAGCAGAAAATCCTAAATCAGAGGAGAGGAAGAAATGACAACAACCTACTTTACCAATGTGTATAGCTACCCCTGATGTCTTCTTAAAATGTAACTGATGCAGAAAAAGAGCACTCAGATGTGTAAAGAGCAGCAAAGTCACCGTTCAAAGCAAAGCTGTACTCCTTGCTGCCATGGAGTACTCTGCCCCTCTCCTGAATTGCTTTTCAAAACAGTGGAATAATCCAAGCAGAGAGAGAGAGAAGAAGAGAAACGCTCTGAGGCTAAAAGAGGAAGATGAAAAAGGAGGTGGAGTAGGAGGAGAAGTAGAAAAAGGAGGAGCAGAGTGATACCATTTAAATTGATTCCACGACCTGCAGGCCTGCATCCTGTCACGCTTTCGTGGTGCTCCAGTCCTCTGCCATTCCCATCCAGGGTACACATCTGAGGAGACCCACAGCTTTTTTCCTCCCATTTCTCTCCTCTCCTGGGCACCTGTTTTCATCCCAGGGTATTTCACAGCTCTTCCATGGCCGTCCCCTTCTCATCCTGTTATCTTCCACACTGTCACAACCATTCAGCTACTGTAGGCTTCAGCAAGCAGCCTGAGCTTAGTGTTTTTTTTTTATATACAGAAAAACTGGGATTCTTCCCTTCTCTCCCTCCATCTTTTCTCTTCATGCTCCCATCTCTTGCCATCTCCTAGTCTGCCACCTCAGCATGCATTCCCTTCACATCTCCCATTCCCACTCTAACTTTTTCTCTCTCTCATTTCTGCGTTAATGACTTCTCTTCCCCATATCACATCTCCTCTCTTCAGCCTCTTTTCTCTGTCCCTCGCTATCTTTGTTCTTCCTCCTTGCCATATGTTCTCTTTCTCTCTCTGCCTCTGACTTGAGTGCCATTTGATGAGACCTGGATTGAGAGCAGTAGAGTATCGGCGCCGTGCAGCAGTGCACCCAGGAGAGGATGTCAGGAAAAGAGACAGGCCCTCTTCACATTAAATATCATCTGACACCTAATCTGCTGCACCTTCTGCCGCTGTGATGAGAGGAGGAGGACGGAACGGTTCCCCGTGCTCCGAGAAACAGCCCCCATCTTTCCCCCTTTGGTTCATGTTGGTGGAGGATGTAGTGCCACATAATTAATACATCAAGACAAAGGCTGCCCTGAGCCTGCCTGTCTTTGAGAGCAAGAAATAGGAGGAAGAAATGGGGACAGACTTTTAAACAGCACCCACATTCACCAAGGAATGGAATCAACCAAGGACACAATTATGTCAGAGACAACAACTGAGGACCCCCCTCTTCCCCTCTGTCTTTTCGGACAGCCCGCTATCTATCGCTACGTTGTCACAATTCTGCATCGTATCAATATATCACATGGTTGATTTGGCAGCCAGATCATAGGTTTGCAGTTGGGATGCAGGGCACTGGCCAAGAAAGCAGCCTTTTTATGATTCAACAAAGGCTGTGGGCCTGCGCTGATGCAGTTGCAAATTGAAAAATGAATGAGAACTGACAAGTCTCCCAGGGAAACCAATCCGATAGAATAGGTTTCCAATATGGAAATGCTGGAGAGATGATCACCTGGAAATGGTTGCAGCGCATTTCTGATTTTTTCATTTTTTTGGGATAATGAATTGGTTTGTCCTATGGGGTTAACAACATGCATCATTTTAAAAAGGAAATTCAACTAAAAGCAGATTGAAATTCCAATCCCATTGATGTTTATTAATATAGTTGTTAAGGGCCCTGAAAACCAATTTTCTCAATCAGGTTTTTACTATGACCGTTTTTTGTATTTTCTGTATCTCACTGGATTGAAGTGGGTGGGTTTCTGTTGGAAAAACATGTTTCTGTGCATGTTGCCAGGGCACAGTTAATCAAAATTTTCTCCAAAATATAACTTAAATGTTTCATATTTAGTCATGAATATTTAATGTTATAGAGAAATACTAAGATTACTTTGAAATGTCAGTGACGGAGTCCGCCATTCCCACCCTTGATTAGATGCACAAGGGATTCACTGGAAACAATGCATGCCCATGCTGGTTGAAATTCAGAAATGAAAGACAAGAGCTGGATGGTGTCTTTCGAATTTCGCATATGTCACATAATGATGTAATCCGGAAAAACAGAAACACATTTTGAAGAGGAAACATGTTTATGTTGATAGGTAGTAGTTTCACTCTTGCTCGTCTTCTTGTTGTATTTCTGACAGAGTAGCTGCTCAAAGTGAGTTTCCTGCCCCAGTGAACGATAAACAAAGTAATTTCATACAAAACTCTGCGACCTGTATTATTAAGACATTAGTGTTGCAACGAGTGACCACAGGCGTTGCCAAATTAACCAGAACTGAAAGCTTTAGCATTACAACCTTAAATGGAAAAATGAGTAAATCTCTCATGAGTCCAAAGAACCAAAAATGTCAACTGGCAGTTTGATATTTAATTACAATTTTACTTTGACGGGTAATTTTATATCTTTTACACTCGATTGAGTTTGATTCTAACAGGCCTGAGCTCGTATTCAACCAGCAGTCACCCACGGGTGCTGTCACAGTGGCCACAAAATCATTCCCACTCAATTTTCAATGAAGACGAGAGTTTTGCTTCTCCTGCTTCTTCTCCTGCTTTAAGAAAGAAATGATAAAATATTCTCCCACAGCCATTGCCAGGAAATGGTCTTTATTATGAAGACATCCCTTGTACTTAATATTGGCTGAGTCTGAGCTTCTTCTTTGCTGAGAGGGTTTGATGTGTCTCGACAGGCGAGATGTAAGCCTTGACGAGCACTCAGTGAGGTTGCCAACCAGCCATCTACCCAGTCAGCCAGGTCTCCCAAAACCCCCAGAGAGACTACACGACCTGAAAGGCGTCAGTGTCTGGGAGTTCATAACTATGTGACCCAACCTCTATCTCACCCATTTGTTCCTGCCACTTTGGCACTGAGAGAATTGCTTTCAATCTCTTGGAGGGAGTCTGGCATTTCTGCACCCCATCCATCACGAGTCCTCTCTCCAGCGGATGGACTACTTCCATGTCTGTTCCCCTGCCTGCCTGTCCACCGCTTTCATCAGCTGGATGCTGCCTCCATGCACTACAGCCGTCTCCCTGTGCCTGTTGCAATTACCCTCTGCACAGGCATACATCACCCGGGACACTGGTGGACAATTTTTTTACTTTGTTCTGGCATTACAGGAATTGAGTGTGATGGCCAGTGGCCAGTAAATGCTCCCTTCGTGCTGTGTTCCTCCATAAAACACCATGTTTGACCTCCTGGGCGTGACGTGTGAAGTGAACTAAGATTTGTGACCAAACTCCATGAACTCACTAGACTTTGAAGGAGACCTAGTTTTGAGCAAGGCATTTTTGTTCGATTCAAACAGCTGGATTCACTAGCAATTTTTAAAGCTCCAAATGCAAAGCTTGAGAGTAATGAAAAATGAATCTTCCTCGAAGTGCCTAGCTTTCCTATTTTAGCTTCAATTTATCAAGGAGAGACTCCGAGGCATGCTAAGATGTAAATAACAGCAATTGCAAATGTAGTGTATGACAAATGACAGAGTATAACATCCCAAATGGCACATGAATTCATCTGAAAGGAAATATCACACTGCTTGGATTCTTAATGGCGAAGCAAGCTGTTTGTATAGATGTCACACGTGTATGGTTGTGTGGGATATTGATTGCTTGCATGGGTGAAATGCTCTATTTTGTAGATAATGACGTGCTGGAGCTGTGGTGGCCTCACATGAGCTTTGTGCTAAGTAGGAAGACAGTGCTTTTATCGGAAATCTCAAGAGTGACAATAATCCCCAACAACAATAATCGCCTCCGCAGCCACCCCTGACCTCTGACCTCCCTGTGGAGCGGGGGAAAGCAAAGGGAGAGCTTCCATTCGGAGGATAAAAAATACCTCCAAAAAGGCCACTCTTTCACTCTCTCTTCACACACACACGCAGCTAAAGGTTAAACTCCTGCCTACAGTCACTCATTACAGAGTTCCATGTGTGGATCAGCTAATATGTGTGTGTGTGTGTGGGTGTGAGACGGAGTAGAGGGGGAGAGGGGGCTCTTGGCTAGTGTCGAAAGCGGTTAAATCATCGCACATAGGACCAAAGTGGCACTTATAGCACATAAACGTCAGTTGGAATGAGTTGGTCCTGGGTAGCAAGTATAATATGCATACCAGTGTGTGTATGTGTGCAAGTGTGTGTGCGCTTGTGGGAGTTTAAAGTGTAAGAAACCCGAAAGATGATTCAGTCAAGCATCTGCTCGCATCAACTTCAATTATCAAGCCGTGAATATATCCAAGCAAGACTTTGCTCAGTATTTCTTTTATTGTTCCCACATTCCCCACAATAACAAAATGGATGTCTTTCAAGCCACTGAAATGACAGAACTTATAATCATTCATCGCAGCTCGAGTACAAAAAAAAAAAGGGCCCTTTTTTTGCCCCAATAGGCCTCATCTCGCAGCAGATTGGAGCTTTTCAGCAAGGCGTTGGATCAGCAAGGGCAGTCGCTCACGCTGCACAAGCAGGTGATGATTAAAGGCTGACCTTATGCTTAATTAGTGGCAACGGGGAGATTTCACCGCTTGGCTATGAATCATGGGAGGAAAAAGCAGCCGCCAGGGAAATGTTACCTAAGTGATTAGGTGAGGGGTGTAAATCAATAGTGCTGTTGACCTGCGAATGGAGTGGCAGAGGGAAGTGAGGTGCGAAATGAAGATGGAAAAAAGAATGAAAGGACATGATTAACACGACTGACCCGCTCCTGTCTCACAGACATAAACAGCAAAGGTACTCTTACTCAGGGCGAGTTAAGAAACTGGGGGCATTCATTTTCTTTATTTTTTAGTTTAATATGAAAAGAGCTGAGATTAATAAATATTTTTTATGAGTATGCGGTGCCAACTATTTTTATATAGTGGAAATTCCAAGTAAATTGAATTTAAATGTTTTTTTTAAGTGTAATGTAAAAGTACAGACAACCATAATAACACTTGAACAACAACAAGCAACACATTTGCATGTTGATATTGCGATCGAAATTTGGCCACTGTTCAGGTAATCATCTTTAGCACATAGATTTATGACAAAAAGTAGTCCCCACTGCTGCAGAGTAAGAGCGAGGAAAGTTGTAGTCATCTCTTACACTCTGGCTGAGATACAACAATTAATCTTACATTGAGCCCTCCACCCGAAAGCAAAGAAAGGGGCTAAATGGCTCGTTGAAATCTGGAGCTTTAATCGCTTCTGTGAGGCAGTTTGTGCCAAATCTGTTGTTGATGCTTCATTCCCCTTCTCCACTCTAAATGGGCCAAACTCTTCTTAATATGTAGCCAAGGTTAGGAGACGCATTAGTTATTGAAGAGTGGAAATCAATAGCCAAAGCAGTCCTTGACAACGCACAGCCTGAGAATGGCTAACTACAACTTATCTGGCTGGCGGTGAGGGTGCGTCTGTGTGTGTGTGTGTGTGTGCTACTGTGTGAGACAAAGCAGCATGTCGAAATAATAATAAATAATAATCAGTAATCACTACAGCGTGTGTGCTACTGGTGCTGGAGAAAAATAAATTTTTTGGAAGACAGCATGAAAGATTTTTACTTGAAACAATACTCTGAGCACATTCCAGTGAAACATGGTGTCCTAACAATTATGTTCAAATACAACTAAACTGCATTGTCTGATATGTTTCTTTGCAGTATTCCCTCCTGGCAATATAGATCATGGTGAGTACAGAATGGGTTGGTTGCAGTTATGTCAATTGTTGCTGCCTCAACTCAGTGCAGACTTTTTTAATAAGCATGACGACAGCCTTTCCCTTATCTTATCAAGATCTTATCTCTCATCAATATCTTGACATGAACAATGGAAAAAATTAGTTTGTGTCATGTGAAAGGAGTGGCTGGTAGTGTCGGCTCTATGGAGCGCTTTAGCAACTGTTAACAGTAAGTTGTGAGCCCTAAAACCAAAACAATGAGCTGAAAGATGCCAAACTGTTGACTGTTAACTTTGCCCGCTCTCATCTACCTTGTTCCAAGCAGCAGTAGGCAACTGTTTTTTAGTGAAAAAGCTCTGATAAACCCACTGTATGCTCCTTGCTTAGTTAGCGACTAGCTGGTGAACATAGTCAAACATTTAGCAGCTCAAGAGCCTGAGGAGTTGGTGGAGACTAATGTAAGGTAGGTTAAAGATGAACCAGGTTGGTCTGTAAACTGTGATGGATGTTTACAACCGACGGTCTGGGTAGTCATTTTACATTTCACCTCCATCTTTTCTTCCAAATACGTCTGCATTTCGGGTTTTTTTTACCATTTCCCAGAGGTTGTGAATAACTTGAGTTGTCCTTTAACCAAGTGTTTTAGTGGCCTTATCCTAAAAAAGTCTGCTTTTACATTTCCTATCATGTACTTACTTGTGTATGTACTAACTTAAATACATACTCTATTAATTGTAAGTACGTTGTAAAAATTAAATCAAAGGACAGGGTTATTCAGTATAAAAGGAATATATTTCAAAAGCAAAACGAATTACAGCTCAACGCTTTCAAAAAGCAGAATGCTGGTTTTAAAAGCTCTTTTATGCTCATCTATTGTACTAAATGCCACATTTGCAGGTCAATTTAAAACCAAATCAATTCACTGAATCTGCTTGCAATTAAATACCAGTTCCTAATGCCCCATGAAAATATGGCCCGGGCACTGGCTGTGTGATTCTGTCAATTCAGGTGGAGATGAGTCCCATGTGGCTCATTTCACTCTTACACACACGCACACACATACACACACCTCCGCGTCCACGTTATAATTGACTCTATTGAGCAGGAACAGCATGCTTTCTCATTGCTCCAGCGCTAATTGGGTTCTGCGCCCTTACTTTTTTACATGAAACACATTTTATGGAGCAATTTAAAATACGTAGTGCTGCATAATTAGAAAGAGATGAGGGAATGAGTGGGATCTGTGCCATGACAGCAGCAAGATGAAATGTCTTTTGTACACTTTGGGTGCACACTGCTGAAGAAAACCATGTGCCTGGAAAGGCGGACAGAGTGGGTTTGGACAAAAGTGTCAGATCACCTTCCATCACGATGTAAATATTAGGTGACTGCAACGAGCGAGGCTGTAAAATCTGCTCGGTGAGTGGATACAAATGGGGTCATCCATAAGTGATATTGAGAATAGACAGGGGAAGGAAGTAGAAGAAGATAAATAATGATTAGCTCTCGAGAACATATGCTGTTACTTTCATAAACTCACTCCTAATGACTTATTTGGCAGTTGTTGTTTTGACCTGTGTGTACTGTGTAAATGTTCAAACACTGAGGTGAGGCCAGATGTTTGGCAGACAACGTGTGCACATTAATAAACAGCATGCACACACATGCTTGTGCACACATATACAGATGCTCGCACAAACCAGCACATCCACAATAACATCTACACAGACACACACATGCAGACTCTCTCACTTGACATCCCCGAGGAGTCACTGGGGGAAGAGTCATTTTTTTCCCTCCCTGCTTGTTGATATTTGTCCTGTCAGCTCTCTAAACCGACTGCTGGCTCCTGTACGGACCTGAGCAAAGCACTTCAAACACTGTTGCAAATATTTAACATCTTGAAATGGGATTTGCTTGGAATTTACTTTCTGCTATTAGTAGACACAAAACTAGCGTGACAAAATACATTATTCAGAGATGAATAGAGATAATTCTTCCTGGTTAGGTTGAGTATTAGGCTCAAATGATCAATTTCCTTCTTTCTTTTGGCTGACTGGTATTTATAATGTAATAAAGAGTTGTTTCCTAGTCATATCTGTAACATTGATGGGGGCTCTGGGATCTGTTTTTCCATAACACTGATTGTAGCCCTAGCTCTAGCCAAAGAATCACACAGTAGCTAGAAGGCTGTGTGTATTCACAGTGTGGATAGTCCCTAAAACAAATGCATGTATAAACTAGGCCTGTATCATGTTAGTGCTGCCAATATTTAGCTAGTTGCTCAGGTAGTGAAGTAGTGTGTACTAGTTGTGTTATGTGTAGGTAATGTATTGTTTCTAGCGTAGCAGCCGCAGTTGCATTTTTGTGATTGAAGGCTAGCTACAGTTAGCCTGCTGGTGGTTGTGTGCATTTCATGGAGACGCGTTAAACCCTTTGTTGCTTGATGGCGGGTTAACATCATATTTGTGTGACTTAAAGGGTGCTTTCACACCTAAGCTGTTTGGTCCGTTTTAATCGAACCCTGGAGCGTTTCGTCGGATAGTCCGGTTGGTTTGGGGCGGTGTGAAAGCTCTTTCGAACTCTGGTGCAGGCCAAACAACCGAACTCTGGTTCGCCTGAAAACGGTGGTCTCCATTTGCTTCCAAGTGCACCAGAGTTCGGCTCACTACAGGTGTGAATGCAATCCAACCCAAATATATAATATATATAAATATCACTTATTGTGACCATATCTCACTCGTCATCTGTGTAACAAGGACAACACATCATAATCCCTCTCTTTCATCAGGTCCCGCCTTCTCCTTCTACTGTCTCACTTCGTCTCATTCACAGAATGAAAACTGTTCAACAACTCGCTGTCTTGCCAGCTGCTCATATTGTTCGCCTTCTTGTAAAGCATTTGATGGATGGAAACAGCAAAGCAAAACCAGAAAACCCAAGACCGTATACATTTGGTGTTGCTCCATTATTTCTGAGATCAGGAAGTGTCGGCGAGTTTCACTTGGATATTTTGACCAATAGACGAGCGACCGCTTCGACCGTGTGACATTTGTTTACAATGTTTGGTGCGCTTGATAAAGTACAGTGTGAACGCTAACCAGACCAAATGAAAAATGCAACAGTGTTGAAACTTCACCCCTGAATCGCACCGAGTCTACCGAACTACAGGTGTGAAAGCACCCTAAGATGCAAATACGCTAGCTTGGTTAGATAAGTTGACCCTTGTGGTGGCTTTGTGTCAACGATTTTAAGGATAGCTACTTGTGATGATTGGGATGAATTTTGAGTGATTTTGTGTGTCACGACTGATGAAACTTAAAAAAGATCAGTTGCTTTTAGTGGCTCAGTACTTTGAGATGGAGGCTGGTCCCAGTGGTGGAGAGTAACTATTTACTCAAGTACTTGAGTATTTCGATTTACTGCACTTCAGCTCCACTACAAATCAGAGGCAAATATTGTACTATTTATTTGATAACTTCAGTTTTTGGTTACTTTGCAGATTCACATTATTGATACAAAATACAATCAACAAATAAATGATGATGTATTATTATAGGTTAAGGTAAGATACAATAAGATAAAACTTCATTGATCCGGGGAAAAATTCACAAGCTACTTGGCAGTATGTAAAATAATTAGTCCCACCTTTACCAGCTTTAACATGAAAGTGATGTACACATTAATGTATCGATAATTATAATCCAATACTGTAATATATATTATTCTGAAAAGGGGCATTCTGCATAATGATTAGTTTTGCTATCTAAGTATATTTTGATGCTAACACTTTTGTACTTTACTTAGCCTAAATAAAATGTTGAATGCAGGCCTTTTACTTGAAACAGAGTATTTCTACACTGTGGTATTGCTACTTTTGCTTAAGTAAACGATCTGAGTACTTCTTCCACCACTGGTTGATCCACAACTAAAACAAAGAGTTAGATTGTTGATGTCCTTGTAGAGGCCTTGTCATTGCCAGATGTTGGAACAGTGAGAAAGAGGAAGAAGGAATGGGATCATGTGAGCCTAATACCAATAAACACAACTGTATAACAAATGAATGATATTAAAATATTCCTTGGCACAGTGTCTATACTGTATGGCCACTATGCTCTGCACTGTATAAACTACATCAGTAACCCTAACCATGTCCATTAGCACTGATGAACTCCAGCATATCGTGTTCTATAAATAACACCTCAATGTTTAATAACCTTGTATGACCCTCATGAAGCACTTTAATATTTAGAGCACTGGTGATTATGGCAGTTATTGAAGCCGTATGGCCAGAAATCTGGGCCCGCTAATACTCCCAGTTATTCAGGACTGCTGTGGTTGCATCTGGTTTCTTTCAGGTTTAAATCAATCCACGTCATGATTCACCCTGAGAAACAGCGCGGCAGCGCGGAGGTCCTCAAAGAGCTCGTGTATCAGAATCTCCTCCTCTGCTCGGACCAGAGGATCACAAATAAAGCGTTGCAAAATTTTGAAACCTTGGAAAGTTTTGTCTAATTGTATCCAGAATGATCCTCTTGCTTGAAGATATTTTACATCAGATATTCAGTTTTAGTGCAAAGGCAGATGGGGGATTTAAAGAAGCTGGCCTTGTTTTTTGGTAGTACGAGTGTTTGATGGCAAACTTAGAATAACTGGAATTTTCATACAGAGAGCAAGCTGTATTTATTTCCTTTTATTTTCTTATTTTTATAGCACATTTGCTCTCTACTAGACATGAAAAACATCAGTTTAAAATGTATTATAAAAATCCAGATGATGCTCATTTATGTTTTTTCAAAGCATCTTTCCAACTATTTACTACAATATGAGTTATGACATTGGCCCACATAATGCAATGTACATTTGAAATATGTGCATTTTAAACATTGTGCTAATCAACTATAAACACTGGGCTGTGTGGATAGTACTGTAACAGCTAAGTTTCTGCTTGGATGTAAATACAAATTATTAACTTGCACTTTGTCAACAAATCTGTTATTGTCAGTTTCTATTGAACCTACAAATATATTATTGATTAATTAAAATGTTTTAGCAATCTACATTGCTCACCTACAGTTAATAAGTAGTAGTTTGTACAATCTATGGAGTGATGTAATAATATTTTTTATTTATTGTTTGCAATGCAGTAATATGAATGAATATTAAAGGATAATGGTGGTGATATTGTACCTTTTTATTGTCAACAAATCCCATGAAACGATCATAGCTTGATATATGGGCACATACACTGCTGTAAAAACAATTTTTTTGTTTTAGGAAAATTACTGAGCCTATTTTTAAAATGAAACTATACATTTCTGACACTACAAGACTGAGTAGGGAAGTCAGACAGTATTGAGAGATGGACTAACACATTGCTGTTTTGGGTCTGCACATGGCATTTGTTAAAAAAGAAGGAAAAGAGAATAAAGTAATTTTTTTTAATTAGACAAACCACTTAGGTGCTAAGAGTTTTCAATTGTATTTTAATATTGGATTGGGCTTTTTATGCAAGAGTACAGGACGAACGGCTCTATTGTACATATAAAACAAAGAAACTAGTGAGTGTCTGGAAGCTGTGAATGTGAATACAGTATTAGCCTTGAAATTTGTTTTGAATGCCTGTCTGGCACCTAGAGTGAGAGAAAGAACATGCACGGCTCTGAGAGGCAATAACAGGTCAGATTTCCCCAAAGGTTCTGACACCGGCACCAAAATTAATTGCACTGTTCTGAAGATGAATAAAGGCATTTGTGCTGTGATTAAGGAAGCCAGAGTGTTCCCTCCCTGCAGGCCTGAACCAACATTCAATAAGCCCACAGCAGTGCCTGCCTGCTGCCTGCCTGATGGACTTTGCTTCCATGGAGCCGCAGAGCCTGACAGGAAACAGAATGCCATACACACACACATTCGTATAATTCTCCTGCAGAGAAGCACTCCCACATGCACATATGCAGGCAGAAACCACCATCCTCACAATACACTCACACGCACAATACTCTGTATGCATGCCAATGTACATATACATAGATTATAGTAAATGCAAAAACAAACGCAGATCTGTCATTTGTCAAACAGAGTGAGCAATAACAGAATGCACGGTATGCATGAAAATGTGTGTGAAGTGGAGATCTCTCTGAATGAGGCTGTCAATGACAAGTCCTGATAAGAGAATGTATGATACTGTAAGCGGGATCTGACTGTCTGTCACAGCGAATGGAGCCGTCGTGTGATTTTAATCGTCACCTTGGGTGGCAACAGGGCTGCAGAGTTTTATGGCATCTGGGAGTAATAAACTGTGGAAAAGATAGCAGAGCTATGATGGAAGTAGCGGGGACTGTTGGAAGATATAGGGGTCGTCAGCCTTTTATGAACACGGGCTTCAAATTTATGACGGAAATATGTTTGGAAATAACATTTACAATAGATTTTTATTTTTTTTTACTGTCAGTAACAAAGGCCACTTCAGGAGTAGGATGCCGTAGCTGTTTGAAAATAGAAAATAAAAGTGTATAATTAAGAAAAAAAGAGCCGATAAATAGCCTACTGCAGTGAGTCATCTCTTCCATGAGCTGTCAGGAAGTTTGACTTTTAACAGTGGTTTTCTTCTCATGTTTTAAAGCTGTTTGGATTGCTGTGTTTTGATAGTTTGGCATCTTCTTACCTGGATCAGTGTCAAATCCTATGAGCCTAAGAGATTTACTCTGGCCAGCCTGCTCAGCTCCACTGAATGCCACGCATTTGATCAGTCTGGTCAACTTTACTTTTCAGCCAGCAGCCAAATCGTTTGTGAGCAGCCTCTCACACAATTTTCCTTGTTTATGTTAAACTAATCTCTCTGACAAACACTGTTCCCCTTTTCCACTTCTCTCACAGCATTGTGCTGCTTTAGAAGTCTTTAACAACTGTGTGAACATCAGGCAGGAGCTGCACAATCCTCACACAGAAAATGTTTAAAAGCTTTTCTAGTATTCCATCATTTCCACCCTAATGTTTGGCAGTTAAGACAGGGGGATATGTAATATTAAGGCATGCAAAAAGGAGTTAATGTCTGCCTAATTTTTAGCTTGGCTGAAGGAAAGTCTAAAAGCATAGCCTTGGGCCTGCATTGCACTCAAAGGGCTGACATTTTCTGACATCCGGTGTAATATCATCTATTTTCGGCTTTTAAGGGCGCTCTCATTTTCCAACTCTTAAAAAAAAAAACTCTTAAGATATTCAGCTGGGTTTGCCCTTGAATTATCCAATTGATCTCCACCCTTGGGTCTCTCTACACATTTGGCTTTAATAGACGGGCTGTGATCATCTAATACAGTGTTTTTCTTTCAGGGGCTGGGCTGGGACACAGTTATAGTACCAGGGACAAAATAGATTCCCAAATTATCCTTTGGAGATTGGTGTTTTAACCTATTAAAATTCAAAGGCTTTTCTGCAATTAAAAGTAGGCAGATTCATTATTGCAGTGTACATTAATAAACCGAATCCTATATTTGCTACATTTCCTCCCACAATACAATTTGTAAAACATAAGCTTCGTGACAAAACATATGCAGCCCAAGAGAAAAGGTTTAAAAATCACTTGTTTACAAAATGTTATTTAGTTTCCTGGAGTCAGCTCAATTGTTGTACTGTTGCATATTCAGCCCTGATAGCGGCTCTAGGGATGGCAATGTTGGCCTGTCTGTCGATTAGTCCACCACTTTGGTCCAGACTTGAATATCTCATCAACTATTGGATGGATTGCCATGAAATTTGGTACAGACTGTCACGTTCCCCAGAGGATGAAGCCTGATGAGTTTGGTGATCCCTTGACTTTTGCTTAGCTTTAGAGCCACCATGATGTTGTCATCAAATACCAAAACTACTGACATTTGCATGCTAACACAAGGAACTAAGACGTGAAGATGGTAAACAATTTGCTAAACATCAGATTGTTATCATTATCATTGGGGGCATGTTAGCATGCTGACATTAGCATTTAGTACAAAGCACTGCTGTGCCTCAATACAGCCTCGTAGAGCTACTAGAATGACTGTAGACTCTTATGGCATGTCCCAAATTAATACTACTTTATACAGGAAAGTAACAGTAAATTAGACAACATGTGCAACATCGGATGTCAATCAACTACTTTACAATGTCACTGAAAATCAAACTTCACAAATAGACAGCAAAATGATGTTCTGATTTAATTTCTTTTGTTTTTCAAGATTTTTCTGGAGCTGTCTCACCACCATTCACAATTTATTTTCATTTCTTTCACATGGACTTTTACAGCTGCCATTTCTTTTACATATTGCATTTTGGGGGAACAGGAACTCAAAAAAACTGTCTGTATTTAGCATGCGCGTTGTTTGTTTTGAGTATACTTCATTATATCACTTTTCCGGTGTGAACACCACCATATATTCAAAACCTGCATAGAATTAGTACATAGTTTGGATTTGGGATATGTGTATCAGAAAAAATACATAGCTGTTACTGTTAAATTGAAAAAAAATACCATTATTGAATTTTTAAGTCTAACATTGCACACATACCACAATGGAGACAGAGATTTTAATCTGTCTGTTCATCTCTCAACAGTATCTATCTCGTACAGTATAACTTGATCAAAAGTGTTGAACATGCCACTGTGGTGTCTTCTCTTGCCTCCTGGCTCCCAGTCTGCATTTCAGGAGGAGCTGCACTTCAATCAGCCATGACCGCAGCCTCAGAGAAAGCTGCCAGGCATTTTTCCTCTCCGCTCCTGATGTCATTCTTTGAAAAAAAGAAGAAAAAATAATACTTCAGTGCCATTTCTGCGTAACCAGACACTAGAGTAGTGTTGAGAAAACAGGAGAGGGAAAAAGAGAGGTGCTAATATGCACACAAAGTCATGGATTCAACACTAGGAATATTTTAAATGATGAAATGATCTGTTTCAGTACAACGACCCCACACCCCTGAAGGTGAACCCCCCCACACAGTGACACATGGTGACATTTCACAGGGCCAGATCGGTAAGTTATGTTGTGTCACAAGACTTTGTCTTTCAAGCTGTGATGAGATGTAGTGCTAACCACTGACATTATTCTAAAGCTGATTGCATTATGATTGGAACCATAAAGGTGGTCCTCACAAGGTGAGGCATCTGAGAATGTGAAGGCGGAGGTGAGGCAGGAGTGGAGGCACTTCATCCGTCAGCAACCTGTCGGTCCGCCTGGGTGATTCATGGCAGCCATTTTGTGTCAAAATCTCACCACAAATCAGTTTGCCATGAAAGGGAGACTGACACTCACTCTGTCTAGAGACAGTCAGTGCAGGAGTTCTCAGATGTGTGTCGGAGATATGGAGAAGACCAAGAAAATTGAGTTCAAAAGCTGCTTCACAAAACTCACACTGAATGCTTTTCATTTGCTCGACTCACCAGCTGCTGTTCCCCTGCAGTTCTTTAATAATTCAGAGCCAGAAGACAGGAGGCAGCCATGTTTGCTGTATTTATTTCAGTGTTTGTTACCTTAGCACCTTGCAGTATAATTGTCAAACACACAGCTCCCAGTGTAGTCACCTTTAAAATTGATTTATTAGATTTCTATCAACAAAATGGAAAAAATAAAAGTCCCTTTGGCCCTGAGTCACAATGCCTCTCCTGTGCTGTGACCAAGCTAGTATATGAATTATTTCCATTGGAAGTTTTCCCCCCCGTTTCCCATTTGTTTTTATCACTTCTCAAGTTTTTAAGTGTGCGCCGTCGCCCCGGTTTTCCCCATTCTCTCCCCTCTCGTTTGAAATGTAACGTTGGCAGAATAATGGAGAATTACCCTGTCTATAAAAAGCTCCTGAAGTCAGGAGGTGCACCGCTGCCAAACGACACTGAAAGCAATTACCGTATGTTTCAACACCCTTTTCATAGGAAGGGATCTGTCTCGAGGGCCACTCACCATGCGTATGAGACTCATTTGGTTCGCATTACCATATCCTGCCGCAGCACAGTCGAGCCCCGGCTGTCACTGCCTCGTCTATTCAATGTCTTCTGTGTGTGATGGCCATGTCCTTGTACCAACAGAGGATAAAGGAACAGAAAAAAACATGCACGCAAACATGTCTTTGTTTTCATTTCCCTGGCATAGAGCAAGGAGTGATTCCCCGCTACTCCGGTGACCCTACGTGAGTGAAAAAATGAGATTAAATAAAGGAAGGGGGGATTCTCTTTCTTGCCATTTTGGTACCGTCAGGGAATTCAGCAGATAGAGGTGAGCCTCGCCGCCTTCCCCTTCTCTGAGAACAAAGCTATTGTTGAATGTCACAAAAGGGGTAAGAGAATTCTCAATAAAAAGCAAGAAAGATGGTGTGATTTGTTTCTCTCTTGCTGTTTCATCTCCCTGGATATTTCCACCGCTGCCTCCCCTCACACACACACACACACACACACACACACACACAGAAACACACCCTCCTTCCTCCTCCTCTGTCCCCTTCTGGCGCTTGAACTCTGTGTGGGTTTGCTGTTAATTGGATTCAGATTGCAGAGATAATACAGTCTTATGCGGAGCGCTGTTTGGCTCTGCTGTGTCGGGTTTTCCCGAGCCGGGCCTCGAGTTAATGCCGCCGATAAAGTAAGTACAGTAGTCACACAGAGGAGGCTGTGTGAGGAAACAGTCTGCTATGCATCTGCTCGGCAGGCGGCATAGCCAGCGGGAGGAGGTCACCCAATCATTAACGCCCTGGGGATGATGTCATCCCGCTGCGCGCTGAACGCCAGTCAGCTCCCCGCACACATGTGTCTCTGCCTCGGAGAACGCATCATCACCACCGTCCTGCTGAGTCAGCTGGGTGCACGTTCTGTGTGTGTACTCTGTGTGCGTGTTTGCATAAGGAAAAGTACCGTGTTAACAACACTGACATAAATGCACAAACATGAAGAAACTGGAAAGAGCACTGGAGGAAGCATTTGAGGCTGTTTTCAACCACATGAGCTTCAGATCACTTTAAGTACAATCCAAGCTACCTGCCCAGACTGTCACCATGACAGCTCAAGAATGTCAACAATAAAATGAAATATTGTAATTCCACCACTCACGCAGTTCCCACTCTAGCCCAGAGAGGGAGGAGAAACACTTTGTTTCCATGGTTATTCTGTTTGTTTGCCACCCCATCTGACTTTGACTGAGATGAGAGAAAGTCTTTGTGTACTTGTTTACGGGAAAATGTGTGTTTTGGAGTGGCCCTGTTGCGTCTAGTGGGATGAGGAATGCATGTTTCCATCTTCGAGAGCGGCCAGGAAAGTTTTGATGCAGAAAAAAAAAGACAGCAAGAGGAGCTGAAAAAGGCAGAAAGAGAGAGACAGATCCATGAGGGGTGGCGCATCAAAAGCTGCACATTTGTTTTCAATTTCCCGCAACGATCCCTGAAACCAAATCAGAGCAATTGCATTGGAGGACAAAATTGGCACGTAACTCGCTCTTCCCCTCCTACATCACGCTGTTCTGCCGTTCTCTAGAATAATATTTTCTCTCACAGGCAAAGAACATGTTTGATCACCCCTTTTATTACAGACGAGGCTCGCCTCAGAAGTGCCTCCCTCCCGCCCTTTCTCACCGCTGTCACTGTCTGTCCGTCTCCGCCAACCCACGCTGTGCAGCATGGCACAGGGAAAGTAAAAAGAGGGAAAAGGGCCCACGCTCGAGGGCTCAGATGTGGGATACGGTGCAAAAGCGGGCCTCGGTTCTTCCATCCGAAGGGTCATATTATGTTCGGAGATTGGCTTTCCGCAGCGAAGCCGCTCTCCTCCTTGATCAATAAGACAAGTCACCCGTTTGCATTAATCCCACAAGCCGCCCACATGCAGGAATGTGCAACACAGGGAAAATCTTACAAGAGGTAGTTTCTTCATGTCTGCAGTGAAGAAAAAAAGTTCCACAACTTTTACTGTTTTTATGTTTCCTCGTTTATAAGTGCAGGGGCTTGGCAAGCAAATTCAACTTCCCTCTCCTGACTGTGCAGAAGAAAACACCACTTAAGGTCTCCCCCCTTTGTTCTCCACATCAAGTCAAAGCCCCAGATGATTTACACCATGGGTAAGGTCAGAGGTATTGTTTGAAAGCGAGCTCAGAATTCCAACTGCATTGTGCGTTTCCTCTATTTTTGAGCATGACTTGCCCATCTTGACCATGAAGAGCAGAAAGTACTTGTGCCACCGTGCCCCAGATGAACTCCTCAGGGACAAGTGGACAAGAGGCTGCTTCCTGCCTGCATTGTCCGAGGAGAGTATCCTGTTTATTACAGCTGGATGAGCCGCAGAAGAATGGCTGGCAACATCTACACTGATGGCACTGGTCATGCATTGAATTTGGGACTAAGCAGATAAGAGAGAGCTCTAAAATTAATAAACAGATGTCCGAAACAAAGCAACCCGTCTCCTGATAACTAGCAGACCTTTTTTTTTTGGTCTTCATAGATGATTTTAGGAGCTTTGCTGGATTTCCTGTGCAGACAAATATATTTCTCAATCTTATTTGATTATGGAAAAAATACCCCTCCTGTGTATTCACTCACAGGCTCTTGAAGAGGCAAATGTTTATTATGGAGCTTTTCTTTTTTTGCGTTGATGGATTGCCTTGTTGAATTTACAGGAGAACATATTATAAATCACTGCTGTGCTGACCTTTCCTTATAAAATGGGAATCAAAAGCCAGAGCTGATTTGCACGCGAGGTTGGGTGTAAGCGATAAGACTGCTTTGGCCGGGAAAGACTGGCAAGGCATTTGTCGGACAGGGATATTACAGTAAAGCACTGATATAAAGCAGCGGATGGCAAAGAAAGTTGTGAGTTATTGCCGTGGACAGAACATATCCTGTTCCCTTCCATATACAGGATTACTGTTATTGACAAGCACAGCACAGGGTGTTCTCACAGTGCTTTATGTGGCCTTGTTCTGACCAAATCAATGCTGTGACTAAGTGCCTATGAAAGTCAAACCATCACTCCACATTAAAGAGGAACTCTGTTTTTTTGGCGCTGTACAAATAATCACATAGATTCTTGTTGGCGTATTGTTTTACAAGTGATTTTCTAACAATACACATACTGTGTGCAAAGAACACTTTCTGCTCAAAACTAGCTCGTATGAATCTCCTTGTTGAAAGGTCAGTTAAAGGAAAAGTTCGATATTTTGGGAAATTAGCTTCTTAGGCTTTCTTGCAGAGTGTTTGAAAAGACTGATACCACTCTCATGTCTGCATGGTGAACATGAAGCTAAAGCCAGCAGCCAGTTAGCTTAGCTTAGCATAAAGACTGGAAGCAGGGGGAAACAGCTAGCCTGGCTCTGTCCGAAGGCCACAAAAGCTGTCACTTCTAAATTAAAATATTATATATTTGTTTAATCTATGCAAACACCAGCGTAAAAACGACAATTTGCCATTTTGCATTGGTCCGGTGTGCCGGACTATTTCTTGACCGGGACCAGTTGCCAGGAAATCAGCAGAGACTCCAGGAAGTCCACAGCCAAGAAGTATGTAAATGAAAGAGCTTTAGAAGGTGCTGATTTTATTTCCCTTGGACAGAGCCAGACAAACTTTTTCTAGTCTTTATGCTAAGCTAAGCTAACTAGCCACTGGCTCCAGCTACATATTTACCGTACACACATGAGAGTGATATCTAACTTCTAACTGACCTTTCTGCAAGACAGAAATTAAGTGTATTTCCCAAAATGTTGAAATTGACCAAATTTCTCCTCAGCTGCAATGAAATAGCTGAAACTATGAAGTATAATACATAATAATGAGTTATACAAAAATATTTTTGGCAGTGAAATTCGATGGCTCTAAATGACTAATTACTTTATCATCACCTAAGCTAAGAAAAACCAACTCTAGCTAACGTTAGCTTTGTACCATTCCTGACACCTCTTGTTCTCTCTTGGACCTCCTGTAACGCCAGCTGCAGCCTTGGGTTCACAACGTGCGGTTCCCGCCAGACGGACCCCTGTGTCGTCACATATTACTGTACATTGTGCTCCCTGCATTACATTCTTTAAATACTGGCTGGGAGGAGGCAGGAATGGAGGTTGTACATATCTCTGCTACGGCTAAAGCCACGGGGATCATATCCTAATACTGCAGTTTTTAATAAAAATAAAAACAACAAGAAGGATATTTTGGTCTTTTCAGCTCAATAAAATCCTTTATCCTTAGGTAAGTACATTCTTGAGCATGTTGCTCCAAATGAGGTAAACTATTTGACAGGGATTATCCTTAGGAGAGGATGCCAAGCTAGAGTATTAACAAAGGGCAACTTTCCCGCCATGCATTTTTCACGCCAGCAGTACAAAGTGAAATTGGTTGCTGAGCTCCTAATGCACCGGTCTCCCCTGTCAATGGGTGATTAGCTGAAAGGGCTTTCATATTATGGCCAAAGTTGCAAGGCTCCTTTCAGACGAGAGTCTCGTAAAAGTTCGGGAGGTTCACTTTTCTCATTAGGTTGGAGTCAGCTTCGATTTCCTGTGCGAACAGAGAGTGGCAGGCCTTGGGTGACTGTTCTAAATGTAAATCATGGCTGAATGGAATTACACCGACAGTCAGACATCTGTATTTTAATTGGCCCCCGGCCACCGCCCCCCTTCCTTACTTCCCCCACCCTTTCCAACCCCTAGCAACAGGCTCCCACAAAAACATTAATTTATAGCCCTGGCCCAAAGAGTACACCCCATTTGTGTGTGCAGAACAAGAGGAAAAAGAGCCTGTAGCCTACATGGCAAAAACAATATTTAGCAGATGAGATCACTGCTACCATCTCCATTGTAGCATCAGCATGACAAGGCGGCTCAAAAATATTTCGCTTGGCGGCTCGCTGTGGGTTTCTGCACCCTTCGCCTGCATATGTTTGTTTTGACTCAAGGCTGCTTATTTTCACTATAGGCTATCTGGCCATGGGCTGCTAATTGTGAGGGGATCTGGACAAAATGGTGTGTTTTGAGGAAAGGGATTATTTCAATCAGTCGATTCCTCCAGTGAAGTGTATGGTGTGGGCCCACAGTTTAACCAGGGTGGTCGCTGGACAGTTGAAATGAGAAGCGGAGAGGAAGAAATAGAGGAGGGAATTAGAACAATAGACTAATTGATTCATATGGAGATGGAAGAGATGTGGACAGATAGAGATGAGATGATGAGTGCAGTCATTAGGATGTGTGGTAATCCAGACGCAGACCTCAATGTGTTAGTTAATAGCGACCGAGAACCACAAAAAAGCACAGAAGGCTGTGTTGTGTTGACGGAAAGACTTGGTAGGGATGGGATGGAGCTGAGACCTCTGATGGATTTATGGATAATGGGTTTATTGTACAAGCTAATTGTTAGAGGATCCAGGCTGCATGGTGCGTTTGGAGAAAAGGGATTAGTCCGATCAGTGTATCCCACTGGTGGAATGTGTGGCAGTAGTCCAGTGTTCTGCCTGGGTGTATGGACGACGGTATGTCTGGACGTAGGGACAAACAAGAGGCGGGTATGGGAGATAGAAAGAAATGTGAAGGCAGAGAAAGAACTGAATACCAACCCCGCGGTCTTGCTGCTGCAGTACCATCAGACGACCCCAAACGCCAGAGAGAACAGTGGACCTCTCAGATTTAAGCAGAAGGCTAATGAAAACGGCTCAAGCTGAGACCTCAGCTGAATTTACTGCGTGGGAATAATTGGAGTATGGATTTTCTTTTGTTCTTTTATTTATTTCCCTTAAGTTTTTTCTTTCCTCTAATCTGCCATTTGCCACAGGATTTACATCCCAGTATTGAGTACACCCAGAGAACCACTCAGCGGAATAAGTCTATTACTCACTCAATTACTGGAACAGCACGGCCTGCTGGGTCGGGTTTGGGGAGAAGCAGGAAGGAAGGTCTTGTGGCTACTGGAGGGTTTTAGTATGTCAACGCTTTTGGCTAAATTCAGCTCTGTGTCTTTCTGCAGCTCTCCTCTCCTAACCAGGAAGTGGTACACACTATGTATTTAGGCTGCTTTGATCGTAGGCTCATATACGTTATTTGTCATTTAATTTTGTGCTTCGTAGCGATGTGGTGATGAATATTAACATAATATGCCCTTCCCTAGGCGTTCTGTTGTTTTTAGCTGTATGTACTTAGATACTTTAATTACAGAATAGAAAATGTGATTTATTATAGAGAGCAGTGCATGCTCTTTCCCCCGGGGCAATGGTGAACAGCTTGCCATTGTTGCAGTCTGTGTGATACTGAGTAGCTAACACACTGGGGTCCCTTCTGTACAGTATGTAACCATATATGGAGCAAACACGGGTGAAATTATTTGCTTTGTGTGGGAATCCTCTGAGAAAAGGCACACACACTTTTATATTTCTGCTCTCCATCCTATTGTTTATTTCAGCGGCGCAGCGCGAGGGCTATCGAACACCATCTTAGCTTTCATCTTCGTATCATGTAGCCGGGACTTCCTCCTGCTTAGTTTGTGCAGACATCTGGTATTGTGGACTTTGGGTCAGGGGCCCCGCTCAGGAGAAAATATGAGATATTAGCATGTGGGGAAAGAGAGAGCGAGAGGTAAAGACAGACAGGAAGGAAAGGGAAGAGGAGAAAGTGTGTGAGAGAGAAAGAGAGGCGAGCACACATGCATTCGCACACATACATCATCACAGACCCAAAGATAATAGAAAATGGCAGTCCCCACAGTCTGCTAAATCAAGCCGCTGCTTCCTCAGTCTATTCAGTAATTGCAGAGAGTGCTGATCGAGTTGTTTTGCGGCAGCTACACAGAGCTAAACGAAAACAGGCAGGAATGAACAGACAGATTCACGTCGTCTGTGGCTGAACTTTAAGGGGAAAGGCAGAGATTCAGTGGCAGAGGGTGGAGCAGGCCGGGGGAGATTGCTTGGGGATGGGTTTGTAGCTGATGGGGATGGTGTTTGATGGGTGCTGGATGCAGACATTTGTAGAATCAGCAGAGGTGTCATGACCAGGTCAGACACGGGCCTGCTCTTCATCAGATTCAGGAAATAGAGGCTGCCCTCTTTTTGTAGCTAAACTGTCCATAATCATTTGTGTCCATTCAGGGGCAGTGAAGGGCCATTCACAGCACGCTATTCACATATAAAATGTACTTAGAGTAGCACTACAGTGATATCTGTAAGCCATCAAACTCCCGAATTCTTCTGTCACCTTGTTTTTTAGCCATGTTAGCAGCGGGGCTCTAAGGACGCCAATGTCGGTCAGTCCACCACTTTGCTAATTAGCAAATGTTAGCATGCTAACATGCTAAGCTAAGGTGGTGGATGTGGTAAATATTGCCTGCCGAACATCAGCATGCTAGCATTGTCATTATGAGCATGTTAGCATGTTGACTTTTGACCTGACATTTAGCCTCACAGAGCGCTAGCATGGCTGTAGACTCTTGTTTAAACTTTGAATTGAAGGGTTAAAAATATATATTGTGCTCTCTGCATCAATAAAACATTGCCCTTTGATCAATTACAAAACTATATACTTGTAGTTCATTGGGGTGGGTGTTCATCCTGGTTAAAATAACAAGTTGCTGCCAGTGAAAAGTCACTGTTTTGTTACAGTGCTTGAACTCTGAACCCAAACATTCCCAAAGTTGCCACATGAACTGCTGGATTTTCACCTCTGACCTTGAACAATGATACTTCAGTGCTGCTCTTGCTTTTGGCCTTAGAAGACAGCTGGAAAGAACATTTTTAAGTCTCTACTATTAAACTTTCCATAAATTTCATTTTTAATATTTTGTGATGCAAGATAACAAATGTAAAATGTCAGCAATAAATCTTAAGGTTATTTTTGATCTACATTTGAACTTTGGCGCACATTATGGGTTGTCTAGTCATATTTTATCAGCTAAGAATTATTGCTCAGATAAGCTTGGACTACACTGAGTTGTTTTGGCTTTATTTTATCACAGTTCACTTTAGTCCCTCGGTCGAAAAGTTTTGTCACACCTCCACAGACAAAGACCAGGAAGCACATCGCCTCTACAATAGCTTTTCTGCACTGGTCTGAATATATATCATGATTAAGTATACAGTATATATGCAATATATACAGTATATGTTCAAGACAAGGATCTTTGGCTGTCTTCCCACTAAGGGTGACAGTTTGCTGCGAACAAACCATAATTCTGATTCCATTTGTATTTATCTTATTGATTTATTCTCTTCCTTCCTTTTCTAGGTGCTCATTACTGTTAGCATTAGTAACAACAGTAGCACTAATAGTTATCCTACAACTACAACTCTCTGGAAACTTGTTTTTTGTCCAGTATTTTCAGACCCCGTAGTTTTCCACAACAAATTCATTTCACTGACAACAAGCAACACTTTATTTTACAGGTCTGTACTTTCCTATAATTCCCTAGGTTTTTCAAAATAAATGTATGGGATATTGGACCCCCTTATTTCTAGCCACTGCCTTGCGCTTAACTTCTGATTCAGATTTTTCCCATATTACCTGAAGGCAACAGAAGAAAATGAGTATTTTCATAGTCATGCAGGTAGTAAAACTATCTGCTAGATCATGTTGGAACAGAAATACATTAATTTACTCCACGATGAAAGAAACACATTTCCCCCAAACACCAGTTTTTATTCCGACTATTAGTAAGAGCATTAATATTAATAGTAGTGAGAATGATTTGGCCCGTGCTGCACATGAAATTGAGGGACTTTAGATTACACGTTGACGGAATGAGAAACAACATGCAGGCACTCAGCAGTCTGTCTCATCTGTTAAGCCACCAGGGCTTCAATCACCCTCTCTTAAGCCCAAAGATTGAGGCTGCTTAGAACATTATTCCTTCATCCGATTGAAAGTTGGGACAAATAGAGCAATGGGCTAGAGTTTGCTCCCGTTTCCCATAAGAGCCTGGATGCAAAGACAATTACCAAGTTGTGGGCACTGCAATGTGGAAGAAAACCACTCTAAGTCCATGTGGGATGTTCTGTCTTTTACTAATCTTCCCTTCCCCAAGTAGGCCAGAGTCTTTCTGGAGAAAGTCAGAAGAATTGCAGAGAACTTTGCCATTTGCTCGACTCCATGAGAATCGATTTTTTTTTTTTCTTTCTGTCTGGCCTGTTTTCCAGCCACAAAAACTGAGGGTGGCATAAGGCCATTGTAATCAGGGGAATGTAAACAGCTATTGTGTATTTGAGACAGCGACCATGTATGACATTGCTACCCTCTCTTGATTATAATAAAGGATTTTACAAACATAAAATCAGCCTGTAAGAATAAATTATCAGCGTTTATTCGTGCCTACATTTGACCTGTGCATTGGAGAAACACGAATAACATTCATTTATTTAATCACAAACCGATCCAAAAAAGGACCTGAAAACCATGTGAATATGAAGACCATTAATTTCCATGTCATTGAATCTTTTATCTTTTGTTCACAATAAAGTACATGTTGATTAATGTGAAATGACAAGCTGAGAGACACCAAACGTGGGTTTCAATTTGAGCAATAATCAAGTGGGTTGTGAGTGACCTGATGTCCCTGGCACAGAGGCAGACAGGCTTACAGCTGCCAATGGAGTGTATCTTTTTTTTCTCCCTTTTTTAATTACAGGCTAGACTTAATTAAAAGTTTCTGTGACATTTCTTAGTGGCTGGTAATCACATCAATTAAAACATGATTCCTGAGCCACAATCCAAAGTGGAGAGAGTTTCCTTTTTTAAACGGCCATTGGAGAGAAAATATGTCAGTTCCATTTATTAGCGCCACATCATTTTTTACAACTATGCAAGTTAATTTGTCACTTATATGCACTTTCTCCTCCCTGGAGAGCTGAATATTCTGACAAAATCAGCTGCGATTGTTTGTGATGTCAAACAGAGTTCAGCTTTCATGGTTTTAATGCACATTTGAAAGCAATGAGCCACTTTTAGCTTCACATACTATCAATCAGGTTTCCATTTCGAGGACTCCATGACACTACACTCAACTAGATTTTAAGGTGGAGTTACTGAATAGTATCTTTTAGTGGGCTTTCACATTCTTAGGGGAGGAAAGTGAAGTCGCAGCCTCCATTACTGACTCATTTTAAGATCTCAACTTCAAATACCTCATACTGAGATCTACAAAATGGGCCCTCTCTTATTCTCACACTCCTTATTCTGAACCTTGGAATAAATTTCTCATCTCAAAGAGTCAGAGCCATTTGGACAAGGCACTCAGCGCATAACATATTGGAAATGTGAGCCATCAAAGTAAGTCCTGGATGGCTATTTCTGATTTTTAGACCCTATGGGAGGCCTTTAAATGGAGTCAGTCTGAACATGTGCTTGCAAATGTCTGCCCATCACAGCACCCCCATCGATGGTCGACAGAGGTTTTGAAGTCTGTGCAGAACCTAATTGAGTTAGACTATTGATATTATACTTCATGTAAAAAAAATGAGAGTCTCATAATGCCTTTTCCTATGCTTTTTCCATGTCCAAGGATACATTATTACAGCCTTTTAGAGGCTTTCTAGCTCAAACTCATGGATGTAAATACAGAATTGGGGCTTTCAAAGATTTCTTCTTCTTCTGCACTGCTATGCTGAGTTCAGTTTCAGCAATAGTTGAGTTAGTTACATTTCCCATAATCTAAATTTATTAGACATGCGGTGCAGTATGAGGTATAATAATACTGAGTCTACACCCACGCTAGCAGCTCTGTGAGGCTGTACTCAGGCACAGCTTTGAGCTAAATGCTAACATCGGCATGCTAACATGCTCAAAATGTCAAAGCTTACATGCTGATGTTCAGCAAAATGTTTACCATGTTCACATCTTGGTTCCTTGTATTAGCATGCTAACATTTGATAACTAGCACTGAATACAAGGTGTCATTAGTTTTGTTGATATATGATAAATCAAAGTGTATGAAAAATGACAATTATGACCTGATGAAGGCACTAGAGTAAAGTCAGGGGATCACCAAAGTTAAAAAAAATTCACCCTAAAGGGGGATGTGAATGGATGTTCCAAATGCCATGGCAATCCATCCAATAGTTGTTGAGATTTTTTGGCCTGCAGGTGGCGCTAGATGAAAGTTCATGGGATCACCAAAGCCATTAGGATACATCCTTTGGGGACCATGAATGCATTGTCTCATAACAACATTTCATGGCAATCCATCCAGTAGTTGCTGATTTATTCCAGTTTGGACTAAAGTGGAGGACCAACCAACTCACAGACCAACAGACCAACATTGCCTTCCGAAGAGCCATGTCGCTAGCGTGGTTAAATGCAAATGTATGTAGAAAATTGGTGTTTTCAATGCTTTTCCTTCTATACTGCTATGCTGAGTTTAATTCCAGCAGTATCACCCAATTGCATTTCACATGATCTGAATTTATTTGACATGTAGATGTGGACTACCCTTGTGAGTTCAACCAGACTCTGTGTTTCCTACAAGCCACCTGCTGGTATTAGACTGTAAAAGCAACACATTCTGACATCTGGAAGAGAAATATAACATTTACATTTATTTTCAATGTATAATGTATTTTTCAGTCGAAGTATAGATCAAAATACATTTGTACAGGCAGTATATTACAGCCCTCTGGCTACTGTAATATAGTTTTTACATGTAATTAGCAGTAGAAACTTCCTGGCCGCAAAAACTTCACAGATGAAAGCGAGTGTGTCCTCAGAAGCCTGTGAAGGACTCCAGGGAAAGAAGAAGCACAGGGCTTGGGATAAGTTTGGGCAAGTGTGTAAACAATTTCAAACCTCAAGGCCAGCAGCCTTTGGTAATGGATGTTTCACCCAAACTGCTGTGATGTACTCCCCTCCCAGAAACACTGGAACCAGCTGAATTAGCGCAAGGACCTCTGACACGCTAATGTAAATACGAGAGGAGCAGAATTTACAGAGCGCTTCTTTTTTTCTACCTCTGAAACCACTCAGAGATCAAGAGAGGGAATTTATGTCCCTTTCCCTGAATGAGGCGGGGAGGGAGAGGAGCTGCTGCAGAAAGTAACCGAGTGTGCCTCATGAGCAGGACACCTTCAAGCACAACAAAGAGGAAAGAAGAATGCCTTTAATCTGATCTGAGTCACCGTCCGTAATGAAGCAAATCAAAAGCTTCAAAAGGGGAAACTATTAGGAATAAAGAGAGCTGATGTTGAATAAGTACATGCTGTGTATGTCATATCCTACTTCTCATGCAATATTTAAGTTTACTTGTTGTGAGGAGTACACAGCCTGTGTCTTCAACAGTTTTTTATTTGCTGAACTGAAGGAACATGAAAAGATTTTGCCGTTTTTTCCACCGATTAGGCATTTCAGTGTGGTCGAAGATCTTCACCAAAACAACCTGAACAGCATTTCCAGATTTAGCTGGCTCAGTGTGAATGTAGCTAACAAGCTTGCTAGTGTTTGCTCACAATAAATGCAAGTAACTTGGGGCTATAGTTCACACCTACACAGGTATTTTTTAAAATGTAGCTTCTTCTATGTGTTTTGGCCTTTCGTCTACACACAAACTGCCTTTTAGGTCACTGAAAACGGACCTTTCTGAAAACTCCTTCCAGGGTGAAGATTTTCAGAAACTCAGTTTTCAGTGTAGAC
>NTHP01000313.1:47058-94506 GCA_003416845.1 Oplegnathus fasciatus | reverse complement strand
CAAAGGAAAATAAGCTCACTTCCCATGCTGAGAATATTCTTCTGTGGTATTTGACATATTGTTAACATAGACTTTATTGACCCTGCATGCTTGTTTGAGCATTTGGAATCATTTCTGCGTTTTCATGTGGACGGAGATATTTTGTAAAATGAAGGTCGTGTGGACAGAAATGGGTTTTTTTCAAACGGAGGGGAAAAATATCTGTTTTAAAAAATACCAGTGTACATGTGGACTAGGCCTTGGAGTAATGTAGACGTCTTAACTTACTCACCAGTCTGTCTTCAGCCATAAGGTTTGATAAATGAGTGATGAAAATTGACAGTAGAAATAATCTTAATTTCAACTTTTAGGGAGTGCTACTGCCTGAATGCTAATATCATCGGACTTCTGTGGTCACTTCCTAGAGTTCATAGGCTCTTTTTGACAAAACCTGTTGGTATGCTAATGGTTAGCAATCATGCCGAAGAGATAGTCAGTCTTTTCTATAGAGCTCCAGGAGGCTTACTCTTTCCTACGTAAAGTACCCGGTAACGAAAAGGCTGCGTTCATGGCGTCCATGGTGTTGAAAGGTGCGCTCGGTAGGTGTGCCAAGCGCTGAAATAATTGTCCCCCATCCTGATCAAAACGCATATGGTGTGTGCATAAGCACATATGTGCACGTGCGTGTACACTTAAGTCTCCCGGTTTGGTGGTTTAAAAACATGGTCAAAGACCAGCGGAGCCGCCCCACACAGAATCCCCTGCCCTAGAACATTTTTCCAATTACCGAAAAGACCAAACTCGGAAACGAAAAGAAAAGCTAAGAAACGCAAACCAGAAGACAGATGAAACAGTGATGCTGAAGCAGCGACTTTGGATGCGAATCTTATTTCTCTACATTTCACATTGTAGCTCTTTGTCATATTCTGGAATCATAATCATTTTGATTTGCAGTTAGTGTTGGATGGTTTGTGATCCCACATTTCTTTACATTTTTATTAACGGACAAATTTAATCCCATATGTACTTACTAAATCTGTAAATGAGGTGCATTCGCCATATCAACTTAAAAGGTGACAGTATGTGCTTAATAATACTTGCTACTGCTGCACACAAATGGCAAAAATGAGGTGGGAGAAAACACAATTAGTCTGCCTCTGTGTGTACTTAACTTTGTGCTTCTATTTAAAACTGACGGCATTCAAGTCAGACTTGGGTGATGTTGAAAGTGTTACGGAAATATTACCGACCTAGTAACACTGCCATCGAGACTTTTATGTAAAAGTGACTCGGGTGCTTATTCAGACTAGAGGCCAAGGAGGTGTTAAACTGTCATGACATTTATGTAACGAGGTCCATGTCTGACAGGGGCTTGATAAATAACCCTAGTGATGCCATCAGGGATATCTCAGCTTGGGCTTGAGACTTCAAATGCTTAATAGTCTACATTACAAACAGGTGGCGTGGAATTTGAAAGACATGGGCATCTACCGAGCAGGGAGGTTGTGACAGAATGTCCTGGCCTTGCTGCTTGTATTTTCACCATCATTTCTTGCCTCTCACATGTTCCCCAGCTTTACAGAACTGAAGTACTAAAATCTCTGAATTACTCTTAAGAAAACAGCAGGGTTTACAATCCAGTTGCCTTTCCTGAGAGCTCATGATGACACACCAACTGAAGATAGGAAGATGAAACACACAGGTTCTCAGGATGAGTTAAAAATGTTGAACATATCCAGAGCAAAGACAGTAGTGAATGATTAGCGCGTGTAGATCCTGTACAGTTTCTATGGGTGTGTATATGTGTGCATGTGGCACGGTGCATTTGGGAAGCTACAGAGGCAGAATGAGAGATGAGATAAATCAGAGTGCCATACAGTAATGGTGCGTGGGCCTCAGCGAGCATGTTAAAGTCAAGAGGAGTGCGTGTGTTTCTTTTATCACTTGCTCTCGGCTCCCTTTATTTTAAGCTATGATGACAGGTAGGGAGGATAGGAACTGAGGTGGTGACTCACAGTAAAGAAGGAAAAGATGTGAGAGGGAGTCTGGTTCACACTCAGGTGTCTCATTCATTACTCAGGGATGTGAGAGGGGGGCGGAGAATAATGTACGTTCAGTTAAATTGAAACTGCATGCATGAGAAGTGAAACCAAAACCAAACAAAAGAAACCATGCGGGGCAAGGGGGAGAGCCAGTGATGTAGTGAGAGAGAGGGCAAGAATGGTGGTGGCTGAGCCTAAATGCCATCCGGATGGACTGGCCAGGTGCCTCCAGTTGCACTGATGCAAACGCCGCCTACCAGGACCTGAAGGGAGACAAACACAAGCAGCAGGCCATAGCAGAGCCAGAGGGCCATCACAAAAGATATTCACTATTAGATTTTAATAATTCAGCATCTTAATCGTGTTCGTATACCTTCTGCTAGATGTGGTCTTATATGGTATGTCTGGTATGGTATGTATGTACCATGGTGGTACGACAAATGGTGAGTCAGGTCCAGCAATACTGTCAAACTGAAAAAAAAAATCACCCTTGTGCTTCATAGACATACAGTAGTCATACCAATGTATTACAAAAATGGGATATTGGAAGATAATGTCAGAATTACACAGAGGAAGTCCACAAAATATATATCAGACTCTGTACTTCACTCTATTTCAGAACAATGCACCTGTGGCATTGACAAAAAACTGCTTTGACAAGAACTGAAACTGATGCTCGCCTCTGAAATAAAAATGCCCCGTGGCAGGCGGAATATAAATGCACTGAAGAGCTGTTTTTGATGTTGGAAGTACCAGACGCACTCTTCAGTTTGATGGTAGCAGATGTCTACTCAACCATCTGCTTCACACAGATATTGCAGACAGCGTCCACCTCTTTACATGAAAAGGACTTCTGAGCATCCCACTCTTACCTACTGAATGCTCTCAAACAATTTCACTTGCCTAGAATATCTTATTTGATTTGTTTTCTAATCCATGCAGTGCAGTAAATGGGCTATTGATTTAGTCTCGAAGCAGCGACAGTGTCAATAAGGGCCAATACTAATATGGCTCAGAAAATAGACAGTCCGGATGGAGCTGGAGTTATTAATATCATTGCTATTGAGCTGTCCAGGTCCTCAGATATGCTTGTTAGCATTTCGTCTGGTAATAACCCTGACAACCGCTGCTGTCTCGACACCTGAGGGGGTCTGACACGAGGCCCGCTGCCATATCCTTCTAACCCAATCAACGCCGGCCCAGATTCCTCACATCGAAACACTCCTTGGTGGGGGTGGTGGTGTTGTGTATATACCAGCTGTGTGCATCAGGAAATCAGTGAAAAAAGAAAGATTAAGCAGGAGATTGTCTATTAAAAAGTGTAATGCAATCATGGAGGGAGGAAAAGAGACTGTTGGGATAGAGTAGGCGGGAGTGTTTGCTCCGATAGCGATGACACTTAGCTGTCCTCTGCTAAGTTATGGATGGATAAGAGCCGCTCTTTGGGTTGCAACGCAATTCCCAGGCCCCGGTCCTCCTCCCTACAGGATACAGAGGTTAACAACGAGTTCATAACACGACCTTTCGAACGGCTTAGTCAGCACACACTCCCCCACTCTGACCTCCGCTTCCTCCCCGTCTCCTTCCCTCTTTTCTTTCGCTCAGACGGGAGGTTTTCAGGGGCCATCTCTGATCCGAGATGAAACAATGTTACCACATCCTCCGCCATCACTTCCTCTTTGTACTCTTCTTTCAACTTTCCGCAGCTTTGACTGTCCTGTCCTCTGGCCCGTTTGGCAAATCCCTAATCCCTGCTCCACGGAGGAGAGTGGAGCAGGAATAAAGAATTCCCTTCACTTTTCTAGCTCTCATCTTCTCTCTTTCTCTTCTCCAAAACTAACAGCACCCTGAACAGACCAGATTTCCACCTTTCCCTCTCTATCTTTGTTTCTCTTTCTCTGTCATCCACCGTGAGTGTTTCTGTAAAGCTTGTATCCATCAGTGACCTGTGGCCAAGTGGACAAGGCCTGCCAAGTCCAGCTGGGCGAGCAGGGCTTCCCGTGGAGTACATTAAAGACACGCAGAGGTCAGCTTTCTTGAACTCTGACCTTGGTGAACCACAATATCTGTTTCTAGTTACTTTGAACTTTCAATATATGAGAGGATGGTCCTTGATTGTTTTTTTGTTGTGAGATGATGAGTTTTGAGCCTGCTGTTTGCTTTGATTTCAGACCATGTGGTTTGAAAGTGTATCTTTTGCTTGCTTCTGACTACTGAGCTATACTGATTATGACAAAAATAATCAACTCCATCATGTGTCACTTACTAGTTTCTGTCAACAGGCTTTGTTCTTTCATGTTTGATATTGGAACAATACGAGCAACATCTTCTCTTAAAAAGTAGCTCAACATTGACCGAAACCCATCACATCTGGCCCCAAGCTGTCCCCGTGAGAGCCGTCAGAGGTTATCGCCCCTGAAAACTACCCTCCACATGTCCGCGCATGATGGCCACACTGTAAAGATCTCTGTATTTCCAAGTCCATAGAGGAAAGAGACAGCATTGTTCCAGCCTTCACCCCAGGGGAGGCGGAGGGATCTTTTACACGGTTGTGGTTTTACTGTAAAACATCTCTCTTTCTGCCCTGACTGTGTGTCAGACAGCAGGAAAAGCTTGTCTGGGATTTACTGGCAGTTGTGGATCTGCAGATGATGGACGAATGCCCCTCTGGAGCGCAGGTCTTGTAAAAGGCAAAGGGCGGAATACCCTGTTAAAATGGTGTTTATTTCTTTTGCATGTCTTGTAGGACCTTTCTCTTTCTCTCTCTATTCACATTGCTTTTTTTTCCCAGTTTTGTTGTGGCCTTTGTGCTCGCCACATGCTCTCAGTCTCTTTTTATACCACTTTCCTTGACTCTGAATAAACTGGGCATTCACTGGCACTCTTGGATTTGTCCTTGACATCAGATATACACGCATATATACCTTCAGCTATGTGTGTGCTTGTGTGCGACGAGGTTGTTGCTTGAAAATGACAATGGCTGCCTTTGTCATAGCCTCATGCCATAAGCTACTACACCACAAACAAGAACATTTTTCTGAAGAAAATGTTCAGCGGCTGTAGTAACTAGTAGTTGTCAGAAAAAATGTAGTGGGGTGAAAGTGAAGTACAATAGACGAGGATGGAAGGTCAAAACAAGATGATGAAAAGATTAGAGGAGAGAAAGGAAGGAAGGTGGGAGAGTAGGAAATGTGTGAGACCGAGCAGGAAGAAAGGAAATAGAAACAAAAGGCAATAAAGAATCAAAATAGCAGTGTGGCAGTTAAAGTAAGAACGTGTGCATATTTTAGTAGTTGTACTATGGGTGATTTATTCAGATACTCTTATCTGTGCCCGTATCCACAGGACACACCTCAGTGGAAACCTGCTTTAATGGAGCACAAGCAACACGAGGCAGCAGGTTTGATCTGTATCAGCTGCAGATTGTAACAGCTAAATGTTGTTGTAACGCTTCGTGTTGAGGTTAAAATACGGGCAACTAGAAATATGTAAATACTGTATCAGGAAGGGCAACACACTAGACTGCCGTCTGGGTGAAACCTCTGTAACTATCTTTCAGGCCAAAATTGCAACAAACAATGAAAAGAAAGTATTTTATGCCATGCAGATAATTTTAGCCATAAAGTTTTCACACATCCATCTCTGAGATTTCTGTCTCTCCTCTAATGCAGTGGAGTTTACAGAGGAATTTAATTTGTCTCCATGGCACAGAAAAAATGCCCTTACGAAATCCACTGTGAGCACCAAAGTTGAATTTAAATAGGTGACCACCCCTTCAGGTTTGTTGTTGTGACAGTGTTCGCTTTGAAGCAGAAAAAGTTAAACAGCACGGTTTCTTTCAAATCATTGTTGACTGATGCTAATAATACCTTCAGTTTGAAGTATTATCTGGTTTTTGAATATTTGTGTTTAAAAGGTGATGGCAGGCTTAAACTTTGATCATTCGAAGTTTATTTCACCGACTGCAAGAGGGCTGCGAGACAGAACAAAGAGTCAGGCACCTTTATTTAGCAGACGCACTAATGCATAATTTTCATTCCCTCAAGAAACATTCCTGCGACAACGACACAAATCTGTAGAAATCTCAGTGGGGCCACTCAGCAGTGTTCAGGCGGGGGACTAATCACTCGGCAGGGGTGACAAATCTGATAAATAAATTCAAAGGTGACACACTTGAAACTTTTGAAGATGGATCATAACTGTGGGTAAAACGCAACAATGCGGCATTCATGATTTACAGCTTTTATAGTCATATTCACAACTTCAGAGGGTTTTTCTTGTAATTCCTCTGAACTGCAAGAGAAGTAGAGCTGCCAGATATTGAAAAGGAGATTTCAAAGAAGCACTCGATGTGCTAATAGATAGACATCTGAGCAAAAAGAGACCACATTCATCCCATGAATTTTTCAGTCTCTGACTGTATCATCAAGACTGTATCATACAGATCAATGTTCCACACAGTTCTCTTCTCAAATCAATTCAGGCATGAAGCTCTGGAAGGCTAATGGGCCAACCACGTACACTATAAGTTCTCTTATATTCGCCATGTAGTCATTGCATTACATACAGTGTCCTTGGCAAACACAAAGTACCGTATGTAATGTGTTTGTCAGTGTAAGTGTTCCTCCCAGTTGGCCCATTCGCCTACAGAGTTAAATAACAACATTATAATGTCATATATTCATTCAGCACTCAAATAAAGGGGAATATGAATCTGTTGTGAGTAGCGAAAGTTCAAAGATATACAGCTGGAGAATAAATGAAGCACAGCAAAGCAGTTCACAGTAGTGTAAAGCTGCCTTTCATACGTTTTTTCACTGGAGTTAATATTTAGCCTTTGTCGAACAAGGCCACCGAGGCATTAGCAAGAGGGACTGCTAATTGGAAGTTATTTTGAAAGTTGAAAGTTATTTTACTTTAAGAGACCGCCTGCACTTTTCCTCAAAATTTAGCTAACGATTTCCAATAGTAAACCTCCATGACAATGAATGCAATATTGCGTTTTCCACATGTGTGTGAAACCTCTCTTGTTCTCACACAGATCTTAGCATGCTAAAATATTAACCCAGTGGACCTACAGTAGCGAGGAGAGTGTCTCTCCTGGTGTGGAGGGACTAAATCTTTGAAGAGAGTTTACAGGGAAAACTGGACAGTGTAGGAAAACGAATGGGACCTTGACTGTGAGAGGAAATATAGGTGTTTTCTAGCCAAGACTGGCTGCATTTGAAAGGACTTTGGTTCTATAAATATCACGTTTAAGATTTGTTTTTTAACATCTGAAGCGGCGGAGCATTTCAAGACAGTGTCAGTGCAAATAAGGAACTCCAAAGCAGCCCTCTCCTTTTGATCCTGAACAGATGACACTACATTATGTTCACTGCTGTTTTAGATGGCTGAAACACTTTCTGCTGTGGCTTTGATTGATTGTAGCTGTCAACATTTTACTGCAATTTTGCCTCGTCTACATTTGGCTGTTATCACTGTGAATAAAAAAGCATACCATTAATCAAAGAATACAAGCAAGGTACATAAGGTGTTTTTGTGTTTTAGCACAAATTCTTATTTTTAAAGATTAAAAACACAATTTGAATATATTTGAATTGAGACTGAAAGTTCGTTCTTGACCTTGGAAACAATCTCACCACAGGGTTTATTTAAATTAAGCACATTTCCATTTTTCTGAGCACATATTCAACAAAATGTGAATTACTTCATTTACCCAAATAATAACACTACATTTTTGTGGCCACCCATGGCTGACACTTTTTATACAAATAAATGGATTAAATATACAATTGTTTTGGTGGGGTGAAACCTGACATATAATGTATAATGAAAGTGTAGTCAAAGAATTATAAATAAATTCGATAAAGGCCTTTTAATTCTAATTTCATGCCGTAAGCTTAAGTGTTTTCTCACATGTAATTTTAAGTAACTGTGTCACAGGAATTCAAAGCAACAAAGCCTATGATATACAGAATAACTGACCTTGTACTGTATCTTTGACCCAGAACACGTTTAACTGCAAAAAGATTTTGTTATTGCCTCAGTAGCAATAATGTGCTGGCCTCCTCAGACGGGGATTACTCTTACAGTCCCATCTATAACCCCGATGTCGATGGATTGAAACCATCCTCTGCGAAGAGCACACATTCCCCAGCGTCACGGTTCTTTCACGTCCACCACTCCAACATCCCTGCCTTCATTCTGCAGTAATCCCATGAGTTATCACCCTTTATCAGAGGTGAGCTTCCTCACCTTGGTGCTGCAGTGGGCAGCAAGTTTCCTAATCCATCAAGAAGGTTCCTCTGGCTAACCAAGACACCACTCTTGCTGTGACTTTTTGCTGATAAGAATCAGGACAGGCCTGTTGGAAAAGTTTCCAGGAGATAAAGGTAGTATAAAGATGAGATAGTCCGAATCTCTGAGACCTTTTCTCTTGTCAAAGTGAAACATGAAATGACTTCCATATAAGCAGAAAGTAAATCCCACATTTGTGTAGCTTGTCGAAGTATGTTTTCAAGTACGGCTGACGTCAACTCTTCAACTTGTTCAGTGCCATGCTCACGCTCTCCTGTCAAACTGGAAGCGGCGTGGAGTGGAGTGATTTTCTCTGGCAGGTAGCGTTTTTCAGACTGTCTTTTTGAGCTCCTCATTATGAAATTGTGTGACAGCCGTAATTCTTGGCTGCTAGACACTGGTCTGCAGTAGACAGATATCAGGAGACGATTTCAGCAAAACCTCTTACACAAGAAATGAGAAATTAGGCTTCCTAAACACTTTCAGGGCTGAGTTACTGCAAAAGACACACTATGAACAGACTCAAAGAAACTCGCTATCCTAGCAACATTGAGGCTACAAACATTTTGCCACACTGTCTTAATGTGATGTAACCAAGTGCCCTGGAAGAGCGTTGGGCTGTGAAGCGACTTTGGTTTAGTAGCCACACTTGGTATTGCAAGATCATGCGATGCACACTGGCCTCAAAAACACCTTTTCCCCATACACAATCATTACAAACGTAACAGATATAAAACAATGAATACATTGTTGAGCGTGTATAAACATACAAACACCCAGAAATTCTCGGGTGCAGGGAGCCAACAGCAAGTAAATCGGCTCGGCCAGAGGAAGTCTCTAATGCGCATGCCAAAGAACGCAGAAGCCCGTGAAAGCCTGAAAAACATTTTTTAAATATGAGCCCAGTGAGCAACTTTTATTGGAATGAATGGGGCATAATACAAACCCCAGTTTTTCAAGTGTAATATCCAGAAGAATTGCCGTCTTATATTCGTCTTATTCCTTCTGGATACTCGTCACTGAGAATATTGTGTACATTGAGGGGCAAATTCACAAAAGGATTGCGCGGCTTTTGCAGCTGCTAAACCTGCGCAAATTAGACAAAAAGTAACCGTGTAATTCTCAAGTGTGTGAAGTGAATTTTAGAGTTAGCATGATTCCATATAAAGGCAATGCAAAGACGAGAGTTTGCCCTGGGCAGTGCAAATTTATGTGCAAGAATTGAAAATGGCGAACACAAAACTAAACAATCCAGTGGTCAAATGTGCACAAACAATGCAAGGCAGAGATTTGCTTCATGTCCGAACACACATTTAGGCCTTACCTTACACCTTACAGAAACAGGGCCCCAGGTTTTATTCTGGGCTCTGGCACTTTTGGCCCACCCTCCCCCTGTTTTTTGGACTGGAAGAAAGATTTACATGTGTTTGCCTACCCTAATACAGTTTTTACCGTTTGAACACTTGTCTCTATTTCCTGAAAGCAAGTCAGATCATTTAGAATACATTAGATCAAAACAACTATCTCTCTGTCCGTATCTGTTTCCATGGTATCACTCTGTCTTTTGTTTAATATTTGTCAGGATCTCATCGAGCCAGATGACCCTGAAAATAACTAAAAGGGTAGAGAAAATGTGTGAATAATTGGGTAAGCCTGTAAGGTCACTGCTATTGGGAGCTTGCAAGTAACAGTACAAAAGGTTTCCAGCTGTTCGCTGCCAAGATGTACATTTCACCTCTTTGTCTGTAAAAATTCACAGCGTGACCTCACAAATTCAGATAGATGTTCAGCGGTCATTCTCTATTAAACTTGGAGAAGAAGCGGCGTGTGGTGTGGTCCAGCTGAAGGGAATGTGGAGTTCGGACAGTTTTGTTAATTAACTGCCTTATCCTCGGAGTGGAGACTTCAGTGCCCTGACTTTGCTGTGGAAGCTGGGAAGCTCTTGCAGGGAGGTTGACCTGACACTTTCTCTGTTAATGGGCTACCTTTAATCCTAGTCCAAGACAGAGAAGTCAAAAGTCTCGCACACTGTACGTCACCACTGGGCAAGTGCCAACACTGACTTCAGAATACACCCCGGTTTAATCCCATTTCATTAGGTATACTTTCCCATTTACGCAAACAGCTCCCTGCTGCAGACAGTGACTCACAGTGTGGTGACTTTGTATACAAAGCATGCAGACAAGTTCAAAAGGTTCGGTTAGTGATCAGCTCATTATTAGAAGGAACCAAACCTGTGATCAAAGTGCCTGTGAGCATATCAAAATTACAGGTGTCAGACATGGCAGCTAATTTAGCATCTCAACACATGCACTCAGCATCAGTCCTATTGATAAAAGTGGCCAGGGAGGATACAATAGATAAACAGGGCTACCATTAACCAACTGGATATCAAGAGAACATGTCATGTTATTCTCACATTCAACAGCTATAATCAACGCCTCGTCCTCTTAGCTGACACATAAGGAGTCATCATGACTCAAATGTTCCTCGGATTTGCAGCATTTTCTTACGTTCGATTTCTTTCCCTCTGTTCATGCTGAATATTTAATGTCGAGTCACGGAGCTTCATTTCCTAATGTCAACACCCACACAAACTGTCATAACGGTTGCTCAACCGGGACAATACCATGACTCAACTACACGGCAGAGAGACAATGTGTCCCAGTAGTGGATATCAACAGTTTCACTTGTGTAGAACACGTCTGTATGTCGTGTTTCAGAAAACCATTATGGGCTGTGTTTCTTTATGGTGCTTGGAGAAAATGGAAGCCTCTGTCTATGTGTTTGTTCCAGTACAAAGAGTGACCCTTGTTGCTACCATCAGTACAGCATGTTAGAGCATTTTTAAAGTCAGACATTTGAATTCCCCTTACTTTTACTTTTCTTATTATAAATTGTAATCATACTGCAGCCGTTGTCCATATTTTTTCCATTTTTCAAAAGAAGTTAAACTTTTTGTGGAAACAGCATTTAAGCTTCAAGCATCCTCAACACTCGGATGCTTTTACAGTTTGGATCAGCAGGAAACTCTCCTGGTTGAATCATCAATACAAAAGATGAGCAACTGTGTTAGAGAATATCTGATTCTTAGTTAAAAAGCCAAAGGCTGTGTCCAAAAAAAGACATTAACTATGACTCCCAAGGTGCATTTTGGCAAAGAAACATCCAGTCACCAAGCTTAACATTGTGTTATGTGGACAAAAGCTAAATATTATGCTGTTTAGAAAATAGGTAATACTCTGAAGCAACTCACTTTAAAATTCTGGGTCAATTTTGCATGAAAACTGCAACAGCAAAGCATTTTAAATGTGCTACAGATCTGATTTGCAACTCTGGCTTTGATACAAGACATTTTTCCCATTTTTAAACAAGTCCACATAGTGTTGGTTATGTATTGCTATCGACCTCTGCCCCTTTATAGCATTCAACATGTGGGTGGAACCATTGTACTGTTAAGTTTGTATTTCACTCTGAAAGTGGAAGCTAGCTTCCCTGGCTTGCTAACATTAGCACTGATGTGTCAGCTAGATGTTACTTTTTGTCACTGGCAGCTCTCCCACACCGCAGTGCTGCGTTCCTCCAACATTGTATGGCGGAGGGGGTGTAGCAAACGTTAACTGTCTCTCTTTCACTGGTACAGTTGTGGTGACGGCGTATGGCCAGACTGTCAAAACTCACAGCAATGAGTATTCCAGTTATTCAAAACAAAATGTACAGAGGAATGTAGAAATGTACTCAAATTACAGATTGGAATAAGATAAATAACATCGGTCCCCAGCTGGTTAACTGCCTGTGTGGCCGTTGGAATTTACGTTATAACAAACTATTTTATTGCCCACCCACACAGATATTAAACCAATCAAATCACCAGTACCTAAATCCTCAGTTGGTCCCAAAAATCCATGGCCCCTGGAGAGCACTAATGTAGGGGACACTGCCCCTGCAGAAATATAAATAAAGTAGTACACAAGCCAACAAACACCAAAGATATATACTGTTTTCTGTTTTCAACTTTAAGTCTAGACCCACATTGAAGTCTCAGACTTTACAGCCATTATAAAGCAATCCTTACAGCTAATTTGGAGCTGGAATACAAGGAGTTTCCAACATATGCTGTTAATAGAATATTATTTTTGCACATCTGCGAAAGCAGTTCAGCTGGTCATTAGTGCCCAGGTTGAAAATTGTGGTTTGGACAAATGAGCTTTTACTGTATTCCCCAAAATCTGGATATGTGTTCTACACTTAATTTATACTGAAATATGTGGAGCCTGAACACATGGCTGTCTGCTGTTGACCAACACTGGGGAGAGATAACGACTTGGGCTTGTATTTAGCTTTCACCTTGTGTGTGTTGGTGTCTGTGAAACTTGGTACCAGTCAGACGCCAGCACCACAGGGTGTCTGGTCTCGGCTCAGCCCCCGGTCTCCACCCTCCGTCCTCCCTTCCACCGAAAACACAGGCTCACACAACAACACACACACTCGCACGCACGTTTCAGCCGCTATGTTAATCCCATTGCTATGTAAGAGGCAGTGCCACAGGGACTCTCATCAGCCTACCTGTCAGCCCCCTCCAGATCAACTCTCAAGCGGCCAAATGCAAACACGTAGGAGGCCCAGCGGGGAGCCAATACATCCAAAGGGCAGACGGATCAGACCCCGTCTCTGCTCTGCGGCGTCATTTTGAATCCAAAACAAATGCGGACATTCCACACGTATGTAAGTTTAGTGCCGTTGGTTCACATGTTTTAGGTACATTCCACTGGAGATAACAGTTTTTAAAAATTAATCACCTTTAAAAACCACTGACATGCTCATGTACATCTCGTACATGAGCAATAAAAAATGTCTCCCTAATCTGGAGAAGCAAAAATGTCATCGATTGTGTTATCTAGAGAGGGGAGAAACAATCTGTAGTCACTCAATTTATAATGAATTGGAATCTGACTCTGGCAAGTCAATTGTGATACAGTAGATTGTTTTAAATAAAAATTTATATGCAACAGCTGCGTATCAAAAAGCGTTCCCATATCCCAATGAAAGAAAACAAATACAAGATCTGTCGTTCAATATCAGTGAAACAGCCACAGGATTCTGTTTATCTCGTCTAAGCTTCCATTCCAATGAAGTGGAGGCAGCCGATGCACGAGTGCAAAACAAATACAGTGTTTTCCCTCCCATTGCAGCTAGTGACAGGGAGAACAAATGGCAGGGATCTCTAAATGCTCCCTCTCTCTCCCTCTGCTTTCCACTCCTCCACCACCCCCCCACCACCACCGCCGCCTCCCCCTCTCCCCCACTCATCTGCAGATGGCGAATGCCATATTAGATGTTTTCTTTTTGCACATCAAACCAGAGGTCACAGCTGCACTGCTCCTAAACCAGCCGCAGATGTGTCGGCACAGTTACCTGACAACCAGTGCAGATGGAACACTTTCTGACGCTGGAAGTGAAAAGCACAAAAAACAAGTGTTGTTTAGCCAGAAACTACTTTGGCTCCCCTGGGAGAGCCACCGAGATCAGAGCAGCAGCATAAAGACACATTTGCTAAGTTTTTGTACAGAGTTTTGCCACCTACAGCAGCTGGAGCACTGACAGAATTGAAATGAGACAGAAAGGGGGAGGGGGGTGTAACGCAGATTTGTAACTGTTTAGACAATGTTGGGTAAAATAGACAAGGTCTGGCTTGAATATTAATGAATGAAATGATTTATTTATGTTTTGTCTTTGACAGAGCAAAGCGCACATGCTATTAGGCTTGGCCTACAGAGCACCGAGGGGAGAAGGCCTTGTCAGCATTATGTTTGGTCTGTCAGATAGATTAACATGTTAAAATATGTACATACTAAAAACACTCAGCGATTTACATGATCAGGCCGTCCCAGGGTGCTGCTGCGAGCGTGATTTCTGCTGCAGGAGAGGAAGACTGATATGTTCTCGAATACACTCCAATAATGAGATTTACATCCCAATTTTAGCAACCACCTATTATAATCTGTGGCATGCAAAGACTGTACGTGACTGAGACTCCATAATGAGCTCATTTGAATATGGACTGGACTTCAATCAAATGTGTGTGTTCCCACTTAGAGGATTTGTGAAGATGATTTTTTTTTTTTTTACCAATTTTTGAAAATTTTATTTCTTTTAAGGAAATTCCTTTGCAGCCGCCCTCTAATCACTGAAATATTTACATATCATAGTCAGTTTTTAGATGTGTGATGACACACACTTCCTTGCTGGATTTACTGTGACGTTATTATTCCTGGTTGAGCCATTAAAAATGCATAGATATGCAGTGTGTTAATCATGATGGAAAACAGTCATTTTCATGGGGCTCTTCTCAAGGCTCCCTTCATTCACTTTGGAGAGGTAAATCAGCAATGTCACAGGGATGTCAATTAATCTCAGTGCATTGGATTCATTGGATATGGGCTGTGTATTAAAAAAATGAACTTCACACAACACCTTCATAGTTCATTGATAATGTTGCCCATTCAATAATCAGCTGACATTCTGCTAAAATATGACAGCAGGCTGAAAGCAAAGACAAATAGACACGCTGCAGGGCAATAAAGCTGTGTTATTGAAGTAACAGACCCTTCTACCACATATGTTGCTCATAAAGCATCATATGTGTGCCATAAAAAGAGTTCACTGTACTCCACCAGTTACTATCACTGACCTATCACTGTTATATACCATGATGTTTATGACGAATTATAATTAGAGCAGGCAGAAAATCGTATCTTTTTCGTGTTTAATTTGAAATGTTTCACATGTGGATAAAAGTGACGATCATATCTCACGAGCTTCCTCAACAGATGGAGTTTGCCCAGTTGTTACGTTAAAAATTGTTGCATTATTCTGAGCATTTTGAGGACTTCTAACCCGATGTTTTGGCTTAAAAGTTGAAACTGACTGTTAGTTCTTGACGTCAGAAAGTAGTTGACAAGATCTCCCCACAAGGTGCATTTAGTAGCTTCTCTGGAGCTTTCAATCGCATCACACAAGCTTCTTCTAGTAGATATTTCGTTTAGCGCATTATTTTACAGGTCCATAATTTCCTAATAATTTTGTAGGAAGTTGCGTGGAAAGAACTATGTAATTTGGTAACTTCAGAGAAAAGAGTTATTTGAGTTTAGTTAGTTGTGTCGAGTTTCTGAGCAGTTGAAATAATTTCTCAATTTTAATTGCTTCACTTAAAATTACCCAAGTTTAAGTATCTTTTTAAACCTAATAATTTTAAGCCTTACAAATGGTTTGGTGCACATAAAATAAATCAGCACTGCAAAAAGTTGTAGTGTCGACAACCTGTTATCTCTTTTCTTCTTTCTTTTTTATAACGTGTGTGTGTGTTTGTGTTTCTGGCCAATTTACATGGATAACTTTGACAGTTAATTGAAATTTAATTGCAGTTGTAGCTCGCAATACTGACGTGTTTGTGTAAACATTTGAGCAGATACTATTAAAGTAAGGAATAAGATTTGATACACTTATTTCACAGCTCTAATTATAAAAATATGCTAAAGTGTATCAACATATTGTGTTTATTGATGTTAAAATTGTGAAAATGTATGTATTCATTTTATTCATCTAATTAATTTTGATGTCTTGTAATGCACTTTGAGTCATTTCTTTTCAAACAGTGACACAGAGAGAAGTGCACACGAGCTCAAACACACCATGCCGACAATGTGCATTCATTGATGTCCAATGGAGCCAGACTAGATGTAGTCCTTGACCCCAACAATCCCTGAGGGGTGAGGGTTGGAGCCTGGCCTATTGGTGTTTCCTCTCTGCCAGTCAACTCCCCCACAGCTGCCAGGAATACAGCTCCGACTTCAACTCTGACCCCTGACGCTGCTCTGCGGCCTGCCGACCAGCCGATCAGAGCGGCCCGGGGCCAGGCCTCCAGAGGATCCAGGTCTGTGTGGTCTGGGTGGAGACCTTGGTAGAGGAGAGGCTCGCTGGTTTTCTATATGTGTCCATGTGTGTGTGCTCAAGTGCGTCAGTGAGACAATAATAAAACAAGTATGCATATATATGTGTCTTTATATGTGTGCGGTCACATGCAAACTGAGCTCCAGCCAGGATCAGATCTTTTTTTCCTATCCCTGTTTCCCAGGCAGACATCTTAATTACAACCAGTTTGGTTAACTAGAAACGTGAGCCCAGGAAGCAAGACAGTGCCAAGAAGGTTTGTCCTTTGATCGGCTGAGCGGCCGGTGGTCTGCAGTACAGCAGGTTTGGGGGCTATAGTACTCTTGACTGTCATGGTTTTACCCAAGAAATTAGTGCAATAAGGAGTTAATAAATGGAAATGTATCCCATTTTATTGAGTTAGCAACAGAGAAAGACAATAAAAAGGCAAATAAGAAAAAAAGGCAATAAGACTCCCACAGCTTGTAGCATGTTCATTAAAATGTAGACCCATGAAGGACAGGGTCACCTCAGAGTCTAGACTCTCCTGGAACAATCTAAAGGCCGTGGTGGTAGTGACGAGGTGGTGGGTTGATCGCAGTGATATTTAAAGTAAAGTAAAATTCAATATACAACTGGAGGCATTTGAGCAGATAAGAAGTTACTATACAGTTTGGTGGCTTGTTATGTGTCAATAAGGAACATACAATGGGGAAAGTAGTTTTATAGGCTAGCTTTAATGTAGGCCGACATAGTGCACTGATTTAGAAAGGTGGTTAAACTGGTGCCCAGAACAATGTAATTTATGAGTACATGTTTTCTGTGGTCATTGTTATAAAACTGCATATAGTAAAGCACTAACGCACTTACAGTATTCACATACCTGTATCATTACCCTAAGAAGAATTTAGGTTAGAATCATCCAATCACAGAACGTAAAATACTGTTGCGAGCACTGCTAACAGCAAACTGAAGCTGAAGTTAAAGGTGGAGTCTACGATTGTGGAGAGCCCTGATCGATCCGAACTCCATTCAGAAAACAAGCATTTTCAAAGTTGTTTGCTTGTCGTCTTGCGGACAGACCTGACGGAGCATGAATTCAGACGTTTTACAAGTTGGCATCATGATGTAGTTATTTTGGCATCGTTTTGATCCGTTTATTGCAGTTAAATCACAGCAAAATTTATTTATTCATGTGGATGAACACCGGATTTTTTTTCAGCGCACACAGAGGATGGACAGCTAGCGGCCTGTGAGGAGATATTCGCTGAATTTAACAAAAAGTGTATTGGATTAGAATTGCAGACTACACCTTTAATATATTCTGTTTAGACGAATTTGGCAACTAGTGTTTTGTTCATAACTGCAGTAATGAAGCATTCTGAATTTGCTACATTTTTTAATTCACATTGGTGGAGAGTCAAACTGACCGAAAAACACGACTTCTTAGAAACAAAGTTGAAATAAATGAAATAATTTAAATTGATGGCCAGGACATTACCTTATAGTACTGTTAAATTACACAGAAATGTTTCTATTGGATAGTGCTCCTTACAGTACTGTAATAAAGGTAGTACAGTGCTGCTAACAGCAGCTATTGCCTCACTGGTTTATTCATAATCATGGTATTCACTTAGTGTATTAGCATTAAAAATGTCAATGTATTCATCTCATCCAGTATGCGAAGCGTGAGAGATTCAAATCTGCTCAAAGTGGCAGTGATGTAAGGACTCAACAAATTTGCCATCTGTATTAGTCAAAACTGAATGGTGTTATCTCAGTGCTCAGTCTACTCCACATGTGTAATGAGGGCTGCTGGAAGCCTTTCAGACTGCTGAGAGCAGAGCGGGCACACGTCTCCATCCAGCTAACTTCCAACTGACAAGCCTTCCCACCCCCCTTCCTCTTTCCACCAATTAGCTCCAGTATTAGCATATGCACTCTATTTGCATGAGCAACGACTAATTCCTGATGTCAACGCACAGCTGTCGAAGTAGATTAGCCAGGCTAGCAGTCGGAGAGATCCCTGTCTTATCTTCTGTCTCAGTGTTCGATCAGGCATTATCAGAAAATAAAATGTACATCGTCATCGTCTTGTTGTAATCATCCACGAGGAGCTTCCCTGCCACTCTTGACAAGATTTGAAGCCTCTGTGGATGGCAGGATTTAGCCATGTCGAGGCCGCGTGTGTGGACTCAAGTGTGGATTTCTGTCATTGGTGCAAAATGAACGGCGTTGTGCTGATGTTGAGATAAAGTTTGAGCATGCTGGAGGTATTTCCTGTTTGGTTGTGCAATGAATAACACTGTCCTGGACCTGGAAGTGTTTGTGCAGGAAGGTTGCTCGTTGCATGCTTGTTTGTGTCTACTGGCTCAGAGGGTTGACAATATGAGAGTGTGTTCTGACATGTTTTAGCAAAAATGTTGAAGATTTCTATCAGGATGAATTTTTTGTGTCCCTCCAACACACATCACATGAAATTCCTTTGCATTCAACCTTGGCTGTATATGGCTGTAAATCCCTCTTTCTTGGCATCTCACATTAAACTTTCAGTTCTATCATGGACATCATGCTGTCTGAAGTCTCACATACAAGTTTAAAAAAAGACTGTGGGAAAATGCACATATCCAATGGCATCATGCTTGAAATATGTGCACACAAGTCCCTATTGGTGACTGAAATGTCTACACATACTGTAGCAAAGGTTACCAAAATAATCATATTCATTTAAGAATGTCTCTCTGTTACAGAATCCCATTTCTGCCAACAAAATAAAAAATGAACCATTAAAAGAAAGACATGATATAAAAAATACTTATAATTTTGAACTAGTAAATCAAATCAAATTACTTATTAATTCAAATTTAAATAATCTTATAAATTCAAGAATATTTCTCAGTCAGAGAAAAGCTAATTTTTGCCAATAAAAGAAAAAAACATTTTGACTTAGTATGTCATAATTTTGATTTACCGAGAGTATTTTTTATTTTTTATTTCTTAAGTCAAATTAAAACAATCAAATTAATTCAAGAATATGTCTCCCCTACGGAAGCCCATTTCCTCTAAGAAAAGAAAAAAATGAACATGAAAAATAATAATAATCTCAATACTGTGATTTACTATCTCCTAATGTTGACTTTTGACTTACTGTCTCATAAGTTTGACTTTCCATGTCATTATTTTTACTTATTAAATCAAATTAAAATAATCATATTAATTCAAGAATATCAATCAATATCAAGAAAAGAAAAAAATACATGAAGTTATGAATGATAAAAATAAAAATGTTTAGTATCTTATAATAATAATAATAATAATAATAATAATAATAATAATAACAATAATAATAATAATAATTTCATTATGTATTACTTTTTATTTCTTTTTCTTTCCCTGGCAGAAATGAGCTTCCATACTCTGTTACTTTTCTGTCACTGTCTCACACACCCACACACTTATATGCACATCTACATGTTCTCATTGCAGCTGTCAAACCAATAACAGTTTAAATAAATAAGTACTGTTATTAATATGAAGGGAGTGCTAAATGCTGCTATGATTGATGACATTTATGGCAAGAACAACAGCTTGTAGGCCAGAGGACGGACTTATCACATGAAAGAAAAACAAAGATAAACAGTAATATCAAGGGTGAGACCCTCTTGGCTGAAGCAACCGCTAACCTATTTCCTGTGCTTACTACAGTATGTGTCTTAGTAAAAATGAAATATTGTGTTTAATTTAGGTTTGCCAGTGTGTCCAAAAGAGTTTTTTTCCTTCTCTCAGTTGTGCCTAACTTGATTGCTACTGTATATCTCTGCAATAACACAGATAAGTTGAGATGATAAGGAAGACGGCGTAGAACAAAAACATGTTTCTGCTCCATAAAAGTGTTTACATTTTTAGACATTTCTCTAATCTTTGCTTTAAATCAATCAATATGTAAATTTTAGCTTTAGCTAAGGCTAGCGGTGGCTATGTCATCAGCTAGCTTTTACTTGATATAGCTCTCTTGCTTTGGCTGTCCGATTTGTTTCACTGTGGATTTCTACAGCCCACAGATACCAAACCAGAGTGCAGTTACTAATTAATTTGTAGTTACTGCAAAATTTACATGCTATTTTCACAGAAATGATGCATTTCTTTGCCATTATCATTTTTAAATGGTAAAACAGACACCAAAAAAGTCTGAGTCTAGTCTTAACTATATTTCAAACAAATATGTGGCGTATTAGCAGCAACACAGTGGTGCACAGATTTCTCTGAAAAGCCTGGGAATCTTAACTTGCCTAATGCAGAAAAAAGGTTGAAAGATTTGTGCCAAAACTCGGTGAAGGTCTTGGCAGAAGTAAGGTAATATTACAGGAATAAGTCCTCTCTCATCAACGTAACTAGAGGAGGAATGACACAATCCTCAGCACTTGTTAGTGTTATTTTTACTTGGATCTCAGTGTCAACACCACGAAGGATTATTACAAGGCACAGTAGTGTCTCTCCCCGTCTCTCTGGTTGCCATCACGCTGTAATGTCTGACAATTAAGATCTAATCTTTTCCACTGGCTCTCACAGCTAGCATGCCAGCCCACCGCTGATCAAGATAAGCAACAATCTCTTTGATTCCTGAATTAGAGCGTAATAACTGCCGTCTCCATCTACTCACATTACCAAGTACACTCCAACAATCTCTTATCCAACTAATAATATACTTGGCACAAGCTTCAGGTCGACGTGCAAAATAACGAGGGAAGGAAGAAAAGGCATTCCTTCTCTCTGCTTTTGGAATGTTTCAGTGTTTTTTACCCCAACCTCAGCTTTTGTTCTGGGCTTTGCCTTTTCAATAATAAATAATGCATCTGGTTCATTAGTTTGTTCACTCTGAGGTGGACCGGGGAACTCTGTTTCACCTCAAGGTCATAAATCAAGCAGAAAAAGCTGTCAGGAATAGAAACTGAGAGTCACAACATGCCTTCACTGGCTCCGGATTGCCAAATGTCAGATCCTATAGCATTCTTGGTACCCGCACAGGCACGTCGCTCTCCCCTAATGATCAAACCTGTGACAAATATGTGTGTGAGATATTTGGCAAAGAGGAGTTGTGTTTGATTTTGTTGGCTTTTTAGAGCTGTATTTCAACCTCAAAATGGCTGGCATATTCCGTCTGGCAAGAAAACGTCAAAGTTTTTCATGAAGTCTTCGCTAATGATGATGGGAAACGGACCTGTGTGAGGAGGCAGCTGGACACAATAGCTCCTCCTTTTATTAGCTGTTTATTCCTCTGATTATTAAAGGCACATTACGCTCTATATCATGTAACCCCTTGTGTGAGATTTGGAGATGCATGCTATGATAACACCCCACTTCCCTTGGACACACAGATTTGCTGCCTTGTGACGACCATTTTGGAAGTCTTCGCCTTTTTTGTGTCCAGCCCTCCATCTGGTCCATGCAGCCACTCGGCCACATCGCCGTGCTGTCTCTACTTTATAATAGGACCAATGGGATGATGCTACTCTTTCCACGGGCAAACCCAAGCTGTGCTCTCACTCTGGCTCACTGTTGGTCAGCTTTCCCAGTGAGAGTATATTGCATGCCTCTATGTGTGTGTGTATGTTATGTATTCATTTGGGAAGTTGGCTTTTTCAAAAATCATTCTGTCATAAATATTTTAAATCAGAATAAATTTTGTTAATTTGAGTTGCTTGCCGAATGCATGGGCAAGGCAGGGCAGACATCCAGCATCCAATGCATCATACGGCATGTATTCCATTTAATAAAGCCTTTGTATGAACTCCATTCATTCAGTGAGAGTGACTCCGTGTCCAAGTACATTCAGCGTGTGCCCGGGGCGATGATCAACTGACGCATTCCCGTCACAATGCTCTGCGTGATTAGATCTTACCCTAATTAAACATTTCTGAGAAAATCAGAACAGCAACAGTCACATGACTGTCAGGATAAACCAAACAGATGTGTGTGCAGTGCTGTGTGCGAGCTTCCCGCTGCTTCTCCAGGTCCGTTTGGGTGGCAGCAGCCCAGGGAGTTTTGCTCTCATTAGGAGCGCCACGGGCCAACTCAGCATAGCTCCATCCATGACCAAAATTCGACATGAGAAATGGCGAGTGTGCACAAGAGAAAGAGCCAGCTGGTGGGAACTGCACAGTCCCCGCAGCCTGAGCACAACAGTGTGGGGTTAGAAGCATGAAATGGGAGCTTTGTGTTTGACCAAGTTCGTTTCCCGAACTATTTTTCATAATCTACCGTGAAGTATTATCCTTGTGCATACTGCCTATATTAACAGAGGAAGAATTAGTCTTACTACTAGTCATGTACAGTCACAAGAACAGAATTAAAAATGCTATATGACAAATGTATTAGTACTGTTCTTTAAATGATCTGCTCTTACCAAACTGGAGGGATCTGTGCAGTATAAAGAAGTGTTATCGGGCAAGGCAAAACACACATTTCTGAATGGAGTGCGGAAGATGAATTCAGAAGTCTCACAGTCTGAGGAAAGAAGCTGCTCTGGAGTCTGGTGGTACGGCAGCGGATACTTCTGTATCGCTTGCCAGACAGCAGCAGGGTGAACAGGCTGTGGCTGGGATGGGTATTGTCTTTTAGTATCCTTCAGTCTCTGTGCAGGCACCTCACCTCACAGATATCACTGACTCTTGGTAGATGGGTACCAATGATGTACTGGGCAGGTTTAATCACCCGCTGCAGAATCCCTCCCGTCCTGGGCCGTGCACAAACCATGTCAATTTGTAATATTTCCAGTCAGGAGGCTTTCTATTGCTCCTCTGTAAAAGTTGACAAGAACTTGGCATGGGAATTTTGCTCTCTGAAGTTTCCTTAAGAAATACAGATGTTTCTGAGCTTTCTCAACAAGGGTGGAGATGTGAGATTACGATGACAGGTTCTTTGACACCAGAGCGCCCCCATTGTTTTGTTTTAAGGAATCACAAGCCAAACAAGTTAGGAACCGCTGTCCTAGAAAGTTTGTAGCTTGCTCCTCCACCAAGGATGGCAGCAGTAGTCAACTTGTATAAGTAAATAAGTATGTCCATAAAACTCCTGCAGTATAATCCACTTGTCTGCTGCCCGCCTGTATGGTCAGTGCGCTCCAAACACTCCCAAACATGGCTACAGCTTCTGTTTGTAGGTAGCTCTCTTAGCTGTTTACCGTCAAACTCAGCTATGCTTGGTTACGAATGACAAATGCAAACAAGCAACATATTAGTATTTGGAACACTTTGAGCATGTGGGTGGAAAATCAAGAAGTGGATTACACTGCAGGACTGCTTTGAGAGGTTTTTTATTCACCCTGAAAGTGAACTGCCATTAGAATCCATTGCAACTTTTGTGAATCCAATAGGGGCACTACACATCAAGTTCAGTTTGAAAGATCTAATAAAAACCACTATTGAGTTGCAAGTGTAGGATCCAGTGGTTGTGGGTCTTGGCTAGGTTCTGAAAGTCAGGATATCTTGTCCTCTGCTCCTTATTTAACTTGCCCTTTGTGAGGCCCTAAAACCTCATGTTAGTGCAATCTTAAACTGCTGGAGTAAACCTTTATGAGAGATGACATCCCATTCCATGTAGGTGGTTAATTTATAATGTGTCTTTTTGAAATTATGAGGATAAAACAAACATGCACAAGCAACTTACCCTGTAGTTGTGCAATCAGAGGGTGGGAGAAAGACACACACACACACACACACAGAAACAGAGTTACTGTGAGAGTAGAGCAGGGCTCTTCAGAGACACAGTGCAGCTTGTAAACATTTTGTACAAACGGAATCAGTGGACCTACGACTAATTCTTTCCCCTCACATCGCCTGTTTAGAAAATGCATTAATAATTTGTGTTAACAATGACAGGGGCATCTGCTCTTCGTACTCTCTCAAATACACCGAGGCATGTGTCTGGAAAAAAGAATAGGAGGTCAAGACACCTGATGTAGCCTGGTTTGATGCTCAATAGCTGAGTTACCTGAAAAAAGAGCCGGTCTGTCTAACATGAAGACCTTGAGAGAATTTGATCCAAGCTAAGCCCATCTGTTAGATCCATGAATTATGGAGCAGACAAGTGGTGAAGGAGATGTGAGCAATGACTAATCAGCCTGCTGATTGGGTAAGGTGGTGGGAGTGTGTACAGTATGTGTGTGCAAAGTTTGTATGCATATCAGCATTGCTGTGCAAATGTCTGGAAACACTATGCATACTGGGCAAACACGTGCACAGACAGAGTGCGTCGTATGAGCGGCTCGAACGTGCAGCTGCCACCCGTCTGCGCCGTGACCTCGCGCGCCTGCTGACAGCAAGGAAAACAGAATTTGTCAAATCAGAGCCACTGCTGATGAGGAAAAACACAGATCCATACCCCACACATCAACCAGCCAATCAGAAAACAGGCCTGCCCTGGGAACAAAGACGGCAGCAGAGCAGCGAGGCAGTGTGGAACACACGTGTGCACACACAAACAGCAGAGAACAGAGCAGTCCAGGGGCGAATGCACGCCCACGCTCGCTCCCCGCCAGAGTCAGCTGGGGTGTCGGGTTGCGTCTGGCTGGCGTGTGTGCACATACGTGTGTGTGTCTTTGCCATCTCTCAGCTTTCACCCTGCTCGGCCCGCTCGCCATGTGTGCATCTGTGCATGTGTGTGTGTGAGCCTCCGGCGGGTCAGGTTCCCCTCCCACCATAAGACACAGAATGCAACGACAAATAAGAGTCTGATTAGTTCCTTCCTTCCTCAACGGCACAAAGCCCGGCCTAATCCCTGAGCAAACACACCGTCTGCGGGGAGAGGGAGGAGGAGATGGAGGGAGGAGAGAGTCCAACCTGTGGAGTGTTTGTCTTTAGGAGAGATGGAAGAGAAAGAAGAGTGAGGGGTGGATGGATTGAGGGAGGAGGGAGGGAGGAACTGGGGAGTGGATTGCGAGGGTTTGATCGATGAAGTGAAGGTAAGAAGAGGGGGTGAAGAGGCAGGAAGGATGATGTTTGGAGAGACGTAGGAGGAAATACGAACAATGCAAGAAAGAGGAGAAAGATGGAGGCGTGCAAGAAGAGACGGAGGGATGGAAAGCAGGGGATTAAACATGCAGGAGCTCAGGTGAAATGGTATCACTCCTGCTGACCTGTGCTGAGGCTCAAAACCTGACGGGGAAATGAAAGAGGACTACAGCTTGATGAATGCACGCTCCTGTTTGCCAAGGCTAATACTCTCTGTTCAAACACCCAGTGGTATGTAGTGGGTGTGTGTCTTTATGTGTGTGTAAGTATTTAAGGTGTCCATGCGTGTCTGTAGGCAAGCAAAAAAGAAACTGGCCATCTGTTTCCAACCTCCAAATCCATCTCTGTCTTGCACAAGTCTGTCCCAGTAATCTGCTTGTTGTTTTATGAATGAATCTGCAGTCCATATGTTCAGTAATTTTCACAGTAGCACAGAAAGTCATGGCACTGGAGTGGAGCAGGTCAGTGCACTCATTCGCTGGAGCAAACATGCCGTGATATTGGATTTGTCAGTGATGAGCTTAGTGACTGCAGAGGTCAACAGACCTTTTTGAAAATGGACTTCTCAAGTCTCAAACACGCGAAAGTGAAAAACTCTCTATGTAGATGTGACCACAGCATCTTTTAAATTATTCTGACGGTGTTTCTGTTTGTGGAAAAAATTACACAATCCGGGTGAAAATTAGTGCAGTCTATGTGTTGATTTCGGCCCATTCATGACGACACAGTGTCTTTTTTTAATACTGCAACTGGGTGGGTCAACAAATCCACAATGAACTGATCCCACTAACAAGTAATGTCTGTGTATCCAGCCTGATCCATGTTATCCCTCTGTGCCACATCAGTGAGCCTTAGCGTTACACTGGGTGACATGTTCCTTCACTACCATGAACACACACACTATAGTTTACTTTGACTCAATCCCACATACACTGTCCTGCTTCTATACTCGCTAGAGCACCAAATGTGGATTAATCCGCCACTGAAAATAGTCCCGAACAAATGCACCATTTCCTCCAGTTTGAGTGATGTTTGCTAAAAATTACAGTGACCAGCTGTTTTAGGAAATTATTTAACTGTTCTTAAAAGGGAAAGCAGATATTTGTGACCCGTGTTTAGTCTTCAGTAGGGGGCTTGGGGCTGAGAGCCACAGACAGAGCAAAGCAGTCATAGTGTACTGACAGACAAACTAATGCACTGTTGGTTTTGGTCTTTATGTAGTATTTGTCAACAAAATCAATTTACACATCATGAGGAGTTCTACTCCTGTGAAAACAGTTGTACTGTATTACATCTTCTGTGGCTCTGGAGGAGCTTTTCTTAGCTTGAAAGTAACCCAGATGATCTCGGCTTGGGCTTCAGACTTCAGACCGCACTACAAACTGAGGACATGCAGCTTGAAAGAAATGGACATGAACCAGGCAGGGAGGGTGTAACGAAGAGATGCTATCATGTTTATGAATTATTTAGTGCATAAATAATAGTGAAAACTGTAAAAAGGAAAGAAAAAAAACCCAGTCCACCCATCGCATGTTCTGAGAGCTCAAGGTAACATCGCCAAATTGCAACAACATATTGAATTTATAGACATACGAGAGTAGAGCAGAAAATCCTCATGTTTGAGAGGCTTTAACCAGCAAATATTTTTCCTCTGTAAATGACTTTTAAATGACTTATGATGGCGATTAATTTTTTATCGATTAATCAAGCAATTATGTCAGCAGTAATTGGAAGTGTAGGATCCAGTGTTTTTGTGGCTTACATTGATTTTGATCAGTGTTTTTCATCAACAAAGCAGTTATTTAATTGATAACTGCATGAATGTTCTGTAAATGTGGAACCAACATCAAGACCGAGCTTGTGATTACACCTGACAGGCTTTGTCTTTATGTCATAATTTGTTCATTTTGGCTTTAGTACACATCTTACCTACTGGTAATAAAGGCCTTTATTTTGAAATATATAAAAAAATTGATGTCATTTATGTTTCTGTTTTATTTACAAATTGTTTTTTAAAAGAGTGTTTTCTTTCTCTCTATGAAAACCATGTTATTAATTTAAGACATGAAGTATACTTTGTGGCATTGTGGGCCCCCAGACAGCTCTTACTTTCTTAATTTGCCCCTCTCTCTGTCTCTTTCTCTCTTTGCCGACCATTAAAAAGAGAATTAGAATCTTGAACGACGTCCCACTGTGCTTGAATGTGTCCTCCGAGTTTTGACATGTTTGTATGAGTCTACTAGCTCATGCTATAAGTGTGTCTGTATTTATGTGCTCACATGTGTGTGTGTGCATGTGTGTGTGCGTGGCAGGGGGCAGTCGTTAGCAGGCAAAATGAATAGCTGCCACCATCGTTCATGGTTCCCTAATGAGGCGGCTGGGCCCTTGCTTCTCCTCATGTCTCCTTGTTTTATACCTTCTGTGTGGCCAGGTCTCCTTCTCATCTCATGTCCTCAGAACACCCAGGGGCCTCATTACCCTACCGCCATTGTTTATTTGGAGGGAAGAAGAAAAGAGGAGATGAAAGATGAAAGAAAGGTCTGTGATCGACTGTTTCCTGTCGCACAACCTTTCACAAGACCAGGTTTGCTCTTGGGGTCTGCATTCAAAAAAACACACTGCAAGCCTCCGAGTGTGTGTACGTGTGTGTGTGAGGCCGTCGTTGCAAACTTTTGATGGAATTCACTTGATCAGCGCCAGATTGCTTCTTGGTGTCATCTAATCCTTTCTGAGGGTTACTGTTTTGCTATTTTGGGGAGACCCAGCTCCCCACCTCTGTGAAGTCTTCAGAGCCCTCTTTGAAGAAAGATGATGTCATGGCTCGAACCAGAGCCCTCGTAAGTTGTAATTAAAAATGAACTGCCTCTGATCACATTACAGGATTATATTGTGACAAAGGGCCATAGCTCAAAACCTGACAGGGAGGAAGAAGGAAGGAAGGATAGAGTTTTAGAGCAAGAAGGAGGCATATCCAAGAGGCCTGGGCAAGTGGTATTTTCATCAGTTAAGTTTTAAAAGAAAAGTTCACGTAGCCTACAGTAGCTTTCAGGTTTAGGCATTTTTGTTGTATAGGGTGCTTTCACACCTGTAGTTCAGTAGACTCTGTGCAATTCGGGGGTGAAGTTTCAACATTGTTGCATTTTTCATTTGTCAAGCGCACCAAACATTGTAAACAAATGTCACGCGGTCGAAACGGTCGCTCGTCTATTGGTCAAAATATCCGAGTGAAACTCGCCGACACTTCCTGATCTCTGAAATAATGGAGCAACACCAAATTTATGCGGTCTTGGGTTTTCTGATTTGCTTTGGTGTTTCCATCCATCAAATGCTTTACAAGAAGGCGAACAATATGAGCAGCTGACAAGACAGCGAGTTGTTGAACAGTTTTCATTCCGTGAATGAGACGAAGTGAGACAGTACCGAAGGAGAAGGCGGACCCCGATGAGAGAGAGGGATCATGATGTGTTGTCCTTGTTACACAGACGACGAGCGAGGTATGGTCATAATAAGCTATGGATTTGAACGTTATCATCCGCAACGCACTGTTTTTTGGTTCACTTCTTATATTTGGGTTGGATCGCGTTCTCACCCATAGTGAACCGAACTCTGGCGCACTTGGAAGCGAACCGAGACCCACGTTTTCAGGGGACCAGAGTTCGGTTGTTTGGTTTGGCTGTTTGTCACACCACCCACTGGACTATCTGATGAAACGCTCCGGGGTTCAATTAAAACGGACCAAACAGCTTAGGTGCCCTATTCCCACGAACAGCTAGCCAAATGTAGTTGACATGGAAACTTTTCTAGTTCTAGTTTCAATACAGCTCAACAGTTACACACGACAAAATCCATTGTAGATGAGATAGACGATTCATTTCTCCTGTGGCAGAATGACCATAATGCCATCTGATGTTCATTGCTGGGCAGGTAGTGTACGGTGGGTTTATCTTTTTTACTGAAAACACTGATAAGGGCGGTGAAGCTGAAGCACCATAAAACCAAAATAATGAGCTAAAAGATGCTAAAATGCTCCGTGGAGCTGAGGCAAAGTTTGATGGTAATTCTCTGTGAGTGAGTTGAATTTTTACATTACACGTAGTCATTTATCGGTTGCTAATACAAAAACTTTAAAAGATTAGTGCAGCGTTAAAGAAGAGTTTGCCAAAAGTCCTTTTTGGGAAAAGTAGTAAATGACTAACTGAGGCAGAAGTCAACACTAACTCTCACAATGCACTCGATATGACAAAGGGATATCTGACATTGTAATAGCGTTCAAGGCTGGATTCTGTTCCTTTATTTCATTTTCTAAACTCTTTGTAATGTATTGTTATTCGTGGCTCTGCTGACAAGTTGTGACAAAGGTTTAAAAGGTGCTGTCAGATGAGAAGTGGTGCGATGTAAATTAACGGTATTGTCGGATGAAATAGGCATATTGTCCATTGGCACTGTTCAGAGGTCACCTTGGAAAAACAGTGGGACTGATTATAATGATCACCTTTAGTGCGCCGCTGCAAAGGGCTGACAGGCTCGTAATGTGCTGCTTTACTGTTTTGTTTGCAGAGAGACGAGAAATCAAGTAAACTTATTCAGTGAGTTTTGTTGTGGTGTGATATCTTTTGTGTGAAGTGTATTAAACGCAAAAACCCACAGGACACTCATTACGGGGGGAATGTTCACAAAGTCGTAATTGACAATGCCGACCAAAGCGACATTATCAGAGAGTCAGATATCGATTTTCATGAATCTCCTCTCCCTTTTTTCTCAGATAAAAGCCTCACACGTCTCCGGGAATGCAGCAACGTACTGTATGAGTCAACTGGATTTAATAGGAAGATTAGCATTTCAATAGCTATTCAGCACACACACACACACGCACATTTAAAACATTTCAGTGAATAATGAACCATTTCCATAATCAGGGCCAAGTTGATTGAAAATATCGCACTGCTGCAATCACTTCAGGTATTAATTTGGTCGATTTAAGCAGCCAAAACTGTTTTTAAAACTCTGAACTTCTTGCGTTTACAATGCTGCTATTAGAATATTGAAAATGCTTTTTGGAACAATAGATTGAAAACGCTTGTGATTACTGTGCGCATTGTTGCAGCATTTTTTTGGATGACTTTATAATTATAAGAAAACCTATTCGTCTTCATATATTAGCTGAGTTATAGATGCAGTGGGAGTGAATGGAGGCTTTAAAACACTTCAGCACTAATGCATTATGGTTTGTGTCATCGTGATGAGCTTAGTCACAGTTAATCAGCACGTTATAATGAGTATTGTGAAATATGGAACAGAGTTTGCACAGGATACAGGTGCTGAGCTATAAATGCAAGGTAATTGAATGGATCTCCTTAGACTTTAATGCAATATATCAGGGGTTTTGAAAGTCTGAGACTGTGGGCCTCCCCTCAGACAAAGCTTGGAAAAAGGCGCCCCCTCGACCCCTTTAGTTTGCTTGCTTAGTTTCGCTCAATTCCTGGATGCCTGTGGGATCATGATTATGTTATTTGATCAACAATTGAGCCAAGTCAGCCTAATATTGCTGTTTAAATAACTTCAGACTACACCAAATACATTAAAAAAAAGGCATTTATTAGTTTCTGACTCTGAAAATGGGAAAAACAGTAAAATTCCCCAAAACTACTGTATCTCTGAACTATGTCTTTAACCAAATCACACACATGTAGGCTATTCTATGTGATCTCCTTTTGATAACTAATGTAAGATTGTTTCACTTCCATTCACTGAGCCTCCCCTGAAACTGTTTGGAGCCTCCCACTTTGAAAACCTCTTCAATATATAATATAACTCATAAACAGTAAATGTCATAATGAGATTTTGTACAGTTGATCAGTGTGTAACACTGAACATTTTGAAATACTAAAGGAGTTTGTACTGTACACACTGGCTGAGATAAAATACAATGGGTGTCTATAGGGACTGTATTTAATATATCCATTATCATGTTTCATATACGGTAACATATCAATAGATTTGACAAATGTATTATGTTGGTAGCATTAAAACCGTAACAGGAGACACAAAAAACCCCCATATTTTTAAGGGATAGCTCAATAAATGTGCAATTGTATTAAAATTTTATGAAGTTACAGTTCAAGTTACCGTTGAGCACAAAAAGACACGAAAGAACAATAAGTAGTATGCGAGACGATATGTGCATGATTGCTGCTGCACGGCGACCACGCTAATTAGCTAACCCTGCCTCCTGAGGTCAGAGGTCACCTGGCAGGTAACAGTTTTACGGAGCGAACCGCAAACTTTAAAGTACGGAATCATTCCGGGATCGTGTGTGTGTGTTTGTTTATGATGTTTTCACCAGGAACAGAGTCGTGAAGTCAGCTGTCCACTTTGCCGCGATCCCTCCTGCCCTCCTATCAAAACCTGAGAGGCAGAGAGGAGCATGGAGTGTGTTCTTCCTCCTCCTCCCTCCTCGTCCTTTTCCTTATCTGTCGGCGAATGCTGCTTTTGTTGGTTTCGGCTGTGTTTGGCAGGACTCCTGTGGTTTTTGTGTGCATTGTGCACATGTATCTGCTCCCATGCCTGTATAATGACAACAAGTGCTGGGCAGTAAAACCGTCGTCTGTAAATCAAGCGGAGTGCCAGGTGACCGGCGGTGCCACGCTCCTAATTTAAAGCTGCTACGTGATTCAAACGACGTGTTGTTTGGAACATCGCACAGTGTTAGAAAGCTGCTTTCCAGCGGTCGGACTAGAGGTGGTGTGTCTGACCAGCTTTGTAAATTTCCAAAACCAACAATCTGAAAGTCTACACCGAGCCTTTAAATTGGTTGGCCATGTGTACTTAGGTGTGAAAAAGGGGGCCACGGTCTCAACTGGTCTGGAAAGTATATTTAAAACATCTTGCTGCACTGTGTTCACCACTTGATCGCTCACCAGGAATAGATTTCAGGGGAGTGTTTGCATTTATCAGGATTTGATAGCTCCTCCAAAACAAAGGATTCACTGTCATTCAGAGTTTCGTTCCACTCCTACACGCCTCTTTTTACTGTTCATCAAACACTTTAGAAGACTCGCTGTTTCCCAGTCCAGTCCTCCTACTTGCTGTGCTTCAGCCACAAACACATCCCCATCACTGCATCCAGCTGCTTCATAGCTTTCCAACTGTTTAGAGGTCAGAATCAGTTCTCTCGCTAAAATCCATTTTCAGGAATGCATAATATCGATTTCCATATTGCCAAATTTATACCACAAATCCTGTGGCGGAAGCACTCAGATCAAATACTTAAGTAGAGGTAGCAATACTACACTGCAAAAACACTCATAAAAAGTGTTCATCATCTTAAATATTACATTATCAGGTATATTTATTATTAATAAAATAGCACAAGTAAGATTTGAATGTTGTAGCAAAAAAATTACCTACTTCAAACTGTGGGGTGGTTTAATTTATAGTTTAATCTCAATCTTAATCTAAAAAATAACTACTAACTACGACTGTCATATAAATGTAGTACAGTAAAAAGTAGTAGTGGATCAGAACTATAAAATAGCACAAAGTGGAAATACTCAAATACAGGTTCCTCAGAAGTTTTGTCCCTGTTCTGTTTGCATACCTGCTCTACATTTGAGTCTTTTTTGTGCAGAAACTGAAATCGTTTCAAAGGAGGACAGGAAATTTATTGTAGTTCTGACACACCGGAGCAGAGCAGATCAGAAAAACATCGAGTCTCCCATCTGTTAGATGAGCAGTACGATCTCCAAATGACAAAAAATCCATCATTACACAGGTGCCACACATTTTTATGTGCAGCTCCAGTTTATAACCCCACCAGTGTCTGTAATACAGCCTTTATCCTTCACTTTGTTTTGAAAAGGCATGAAAGGATTGGCTCTCTGCTACAGTTGGACAAAGTGACTTGTGAACATGTTTTTTCAAAAGGCCTTAATTTCTGTCCCTCTCAGGCTGGACATGATCAACGAGGCTCATATTCCCACATATTTCCTCATTAACTGCTTTATTCAGACAGATTAAAGCCTGACATTGGCTTGAAGTTTCAGACTTTACCTCTGTGAGACCAACAAATATCTGTTCAAATCTTCTCCACACCTGAGGCCATGAGCCCCACCGGGTCCGGCACCAAACCCAGGCAAGAAAAGTGGGAAATTTAGCCCGGCCTGACTCCGCTCATCAATTCCTGTCAGGGGCTGTCAGATTTGGGAGTAAATGTCAAAACTCCAGCATGGATGGCTGCTGAAAATTTTCGTGAGTGTGTTTCTGGAGGGATTCAGGGAAGTGTGCTGTCCTGCTGGAAGGGCTGAGTATGGAAACATGTTCTCTTTCTCTCACTGTGCTACTTCGTATTGGGAGGAGGATGGAGGCAATTACCAGCGCCAGCCACTGAGAGAGGGCCAAGCCTCTGCACATCAATCAGCATTAGTCCACTGCCACTGTGCATGTGTGTATGAAAGAGCACCTCCCAGTGGTGACATGCTTCATAACACCCAGCCGGTCAGAATACCATCACAACCACAATCTGCTCAAGGGTCTTAAATCTGAATGGAGGCCCTTTTTTTCCTCTAAATTAATTTCCACCACCTAATTGCTGCGTTCATTACCAGGGCACAATAATGTCAAAAAACCACTGTCCTGATTTAATTTCCATGGCTGAATGTGAAATGAGTCGGAAAAAGAGGCAAAGCGCTGCGTGTGCTGCTTGTCATTTGGTTCATGTTGAACTGCAAAGCAGAGGCAATTTAGGTTAATGTGGAATGAGGAGGAGGGGAGAGGTTACAAAAAAAGCAGGGGTAATTTGGTGTGGCAAATTGATGAGTCATCTTTTGTTCGGAGCCTTTGATTGACAAAAGAGCCGGGCGGCGTTAAAGGAGCCGGAAACGGTCTCGGCATAAATTTGTCATTCTGTCACTCTTTTTCCCCCCCCCATCACAACACACTCCCTCTCTCTCTCTCAAGCGTTATGTCTCTCCTCTGTTGTGTAGTCCTCCTGTGTTTAGGCTAATTACAGTTCTACTAAGCCCGAGTGTGTCAACTGTGACATTTCCACTGTTGGCGCAGCAACATTAGCGCCTCTCTCCCATTATGTCCGCATTAGGGACATCACATATAGCCAAACTCTCCTCTGGCTGCACTTAACAAAAATGAAAGGGGAGTTTGGGTGCAAAAAAAACCCAAACACACAGCCAAATGCTTTCAAAATTTCATATTATCTCCTCTGAATTCTGCATTGGCACTTCATTTAATGTCCCTAAAATTGCACTGCCGAAAGGTGAGTGGGAACAATCATCCTCTCCTGATTTGTTCTCTGCTCTTGGTGCGCGGTTACCCGAGCTCCGTCACCTCATGCATACTGAACCGATGAAAAGCAGCAACAGCCAAATGTTTATGCTTTGTGTCTCTAAGGTAGAATGAGTTAAAATAAAAGCCTGTTTGTCGTGCGTTCTGTCTGTGGAGGATTGGAGCGAGGCGAGGGTGTGTGTGCATCACATTCAGGTCGCACTTCAAGGCCAAACTGGAGTGAGATGAAAGGGAGAGACAGGATGCTCTGTCCTGTGACGAATGATTGTTAGATATAACTCAGCCCTGGAGGTAAACAAACGAGGCTGATTTTCCATGGGGTAAAAGGATTTGAGGGTCTGGATGTGTTATCCATGATGAGACAGCAAAGTGTCGCAGCATCAAGGCCAATGCTCTCTGAACTACGTGGGAACATGGACAGTTAAGTAATGCTGGATGTGGCCATTGATTGTGCTTTATTATGTTATTAACTGATACTGAAAGCTGATAATGACGCTGCAAAATTGCACCTTTTAACTCCGCAGCTTCTCCTCGGCTCCTCATCCATAACAAAAGTGTCAGTGCCTCTAGAGAGGAGCACTGCTTTTAAAGGGAATGAGACGAGCTGATGTGATTGGCCATGACTGGCGCTGGCCCACACCGCACCTGCTGATAATTTATTCCTGCTTATCCAATCTCTTTTACAGCTGCGTGTGCTCCACACCACGAGTGGCACCGTACAGCACATTCAACTGTAGTAAAAAAAAAAAGAAAAATTCTGCATGTGACAAAATGTACAGCATCATGTATGAGACATGACTGATAATACGAACAGGAACCAGTGCAGGATTTGAGCTCTTTTCTCTGCAGTCTCACTCCATAACATCTAGAGAGGTAAATACACTCAAACTAAGCTCTGAGAAATCACTACTTACCAGCAACTTATTGCACGTATTTAGTAAGAGTATTTATTTAGAGTTGGACTTGAGAGTGATTTATGAAGCGTCCTACACGGAGAAGGAGTGTGATGTTTTATGACACTCTCAGCCGCAGTGTAGAAACTATAATTACGTTATTGTAGTTTTCTGACAGCTGTGGTTTGTAGTATTAGACAATGAAAAAAAAGGAAATGCAGAAAATAGCACCACATATATGAAGTTATCTATGTAATATATGTAAAAATATAAAGCAAAATATAACACCCTATTTAATATATAATAAAATATTGGGGAAAAAATATTTAAGTTTTTAAACATATTTAACTTAGCTGTGTGAAATGATCCAAGTTTGCACTATAAATCATCCTAGTGCTCGCATTTTGGATATATTGTGCAATGTTGCAATTGCTACAGTAGGCTGCCTCGGGGAACAAATGAACAAATGGGCCCCTGTTACCTCCACCCATCCCTTCCACTCTCTGGGCAACAGTTTTTACCCAGCCCCAGGTTTGCTATGTGGTCATTTCGTTAAACACAGTGAATTTAGCAATATGCAACTTGTTAGAAAAAGACTGAAGCAATGAAGGTTTTGAAATAGATTTTGACTCAGGGCCCCTCTTCGAGACAGAGCCTCAGGATGAGGTAATAAAGTAGGATCCATGTCACGGCTCTTATCATGTTGGTATTGTGCTTTAATGATGCATGTTGCAGAGGAAATTCTCATTAATTTAGCACAAACCGGCTGACACACAGTAACACTGGAGCTTTTCTGTGCCCCTGGAGATCTGGGGCCCCAGGGTAGTTGCCCTGACCTGTGGAGCACCTCTCCCTGGAGAACAAGGAAGCTTACTCTTGTTAACTTGGGCCCTATACAAGTTGGGGAAATAAATCATTTCTGTAACGTCTCTCCATTTTGGGAAACACGTGTATACAGTATGAACATATCTCTCAAATATTTACCCCCACTATCAAATCTAAATGAATTGTTAAATAAATAAAACAGCGATTTGTGTGAATGCAGCCTGTTTTTCCAAATTATCTGAGTAACTGTACGAGCGATCAAAGATTGACTGTTGCAAAGCTGCATCCTTTTGTCAGAGAGCTCAAGGCTGCGAGGATCTTGATTTCTGCAGGGGCAGCGCACTGTTCGCCTCAAGGTCAGTCACAAAATGTACTCAGTTTTTGTCAAAACAATCTTTTCATTAGCTCATTGTCATGAGGCATCTTTCCTCCTACAGTGTCTCTGGCACCCGATGGCAACTGCTGACAGGTTTCCTCTGAAGCTCTCGTAAATATCAGCAGAGGAGTCATTTTCTAAGCTAAGACAGCTGATAAAATGCTTTTCACTCCTAGGCTTAAAAGGACCAGATCTGTGCCAATGGTGCACTCTTAAATAGAAAAAAGAAAAGGAGGAGCATGTTATAAACACTGGAAATCACTGCCACCAATATTATTTCATTCTACTACACGCACGCTGTCTCTCTATAGACGATAGGCCATATGCAATGCAAAAACTACACAGATGTATTTAGGACCAAGTGTTTCAAACTGTTTGGCAGACTGTGCCTTATGTGTGAAATGTACAATGGGACAAAAAACTGTAGGCGAGTGTGACTAACTAATTCATTTGTGAGTAGCACATAATGTAATTCTTTGACATGCTGCTAACTCCGTTCACTGAGACCATCGTGTTCCATGAAGGCAACACCTTTTCAGTGAGCCCGCAACTGCCTTCCAAATCCTGTCCCTCTCATTTCACACCTCTGTCGACTGCTGGTAGTCACAATGGCATTGACTTTTTCAGCATGCTAACTAACTCAGCATGTCATACATTACACAGTGCCTACTTAACCATCTATGCCAAAAATCGCGCTGTAACTGTTTTTTATATTAGGATCCTGTTGCCTTTATTTTGTAATGGCTACCTCCCATTGCTAACTATTTCACTTTCACTGCCTTTGTATTTTCTCTGTTATCCCATTGCTTTCCTCCTTACATGATTTCATATCTCAATCCCTTTTACCGTGATCTAGGGAACCATATCAAATTAAAAAGCCAGGATGTTTCATTATAAATGTAAGACTCACATAACGGCTAAAAAAGCAGTCTGGATGAGCCTCTTATCTGCCTGATCCATCACCCTCCCTATTCTAAACTACTTCCAACTTACCTCTAGGAATAACTTCTGAAACAAAGTGCTCAACACCTTTTAAGAATAATGCGTACTAAATAATTCCTGGCCACCTTGTCATAAGTCTCTGATCACAGATCTGTCCTGCTGGTTCCTCACGGCCAAATTCGAAAGTAAGGGGACTTGTGAGTAGGAGAGCGAACGTGGGAGAGAGGGGAACATATCGCTGACTCACAGGCTGGGAAATGACCCACGTCAACTTGGCAAGTTGTTCTCACTTAGCATACACGCATCTGACATCGGATGGCGTTCTGGGAAATGTCCCTGGTCAGTCTCATTCTCACAGACACCCAGAGGAGGGGACTATAAATGTGCATCAGCTAGTAAGAGTTCACTCCCCAGTGACAAGACAAGCTTTAAAATAGTATCACCACAGGCAGAGGCCGTTTTAAGATTCTTTTGAAGAGTGACTGCTTGGTAAGTGATAATGAAGCAAAACGACCACCACTGAGACCACCAAGAAGTAGGGTTTATTCCCATGGTGTTAAGCTGCAGCCTTTTTGACGCTTTGGGGCTTGTGTTGACAACCTCCAAAACTTTGAAAAAGACTTAAAAGACTACTCCACTGATTAGCATTGCACTTCTGTGACACTGTCAGACTCAAAAAAAGGCATCAAAATTGATGCAGCAGAACCAGAGACGCTTCTTATTCCACACACTCTTCTTCCTTGTCAAAACCTGGCGCCTAGATTACCCACAATGCAACTCAACCGCCAATAGTTCATTAGGAGATTCGGGTGTGTTACGCTAGTAGTCAGGACGGTAGCCTCAAGCAGAGATGAGGAGTGAGCTCCACTCAAATGTTGTTCATTTTCTAACTTGTAGTCTTACGCCCCAACCGACGCTGACTCAAGTTACGTCACTTGAGGCAATTTGTTAGATTCCGCGCAGCTCAATCTGGAGCCACAAAAGGCTTTATAATGTTACAACTTTTTTCACATGTGCAGTAGTACTCCACAAGACCTGTAAACAGACTTTGATGTGTAAAATTGGTGCAGTTTAATTAAAGTTAGCGCTGGCCTGGGTTTAGGATTTAGTTTACAGGCATTGTAGAGCTAACAGGTTGGGGTTGGCGTAAGGTTGGTTGAGGATACGTTTGGGCTCAGGATAAAGCCTGGGCAAACACAAACTGATGGGGAGACAGACTTTGTGTGCGTTAGATGTATTAGCCAAATTGAACATGCGCGTCTGACATTATAAAGTTTATGTGTTGTAATGATGAACTTTCATAAACCGTCTAAACAGCATAGATAAAAAACTCACAAGCCTACAGAACATGTTGGTGCGTGCACGTCTTCACGTATAGTTAAGAAGTGATCTGAAGTTAACAGCCTCACGTTAGCTTACACATATCTGAATCAGTTCGACACAGAGGTTTACAAATTTTATATTTTGGAATCAAAGGGCACTGATATCAACCAATACTCTGAGTGTCAGTGTCAGAATTGAAAAAGAAAAATCGATTGGTGCATCCCCAACGGAAACCTAAATAACTGAACATGTTAACTAAAATGCAAGGTCGTGAATATATGGGAACATGCTATATTATTCAGAGTGAGAGCTGCTGGACAATGAGACTAATATTCTGCATGCATTCTGCCTTTTGATGAGTTTATACTGTTACATAACCTTCATGAAGTCTCCATAAACTGGGGCGATGTGGTCAACAGGGACCGGATTATGATGCTTGTTAGCCTGAGAGAACCCAACGAACATATGGGAACCCGTGGAGATGTACATACATTATGTTACACTTATCAGAGCACAAATGAAGCAGGCTCCTCTTCAAGATAATATGCGTACACGTAATGTATTTTCGATACTCCAAGCACATTTTAAATGTGGATGTATGTACAAGTTAGAGAAAGACAAAGAGGTTAATGTGCTGTATGGATGAGGTTGAATGAGGACAGGAGATAAGGGACGTTCAAACGAGCATGTCCTTGTGTGGGTTTGCCTGCGCACACATAAACACGGCCATCATTTCCAACCTGATTAGCTCTACAAGCAGCAATATCCTGAGGAGAAGACAAAGTGTTTTGTTCCACCCATTTGCAGCTTCACAGACAAGAAGCAAAGCAGGAGATTAAGAGCAACGTCTCTGGTTCTGAGAGAATCTTTGATGAGGACCCTTTTCATATGCATGCTGTTTTAAAGCTATAGTGAATATAACAGATATCAAATGGAATATTTGCCTATGATGTAAGTGATCTAACATAATCATTTGCCCATGCTTATCATCAATCTAGATCAGAGACTTAGATTAGATGATAAGAAAATTGTGTGTTGTGAAAAAGTGTGGGGGAAAGAGAGAAACAGATTTGACTTGTGACAGTGTCTCTGCAGAACTGGGAGTCTGGGACCAATCCAAAGCACTGAAAGTGCAATGTGAAATGTCAGAAAATGCATATGCATTAGTGATATGGTCAATGCATTCTTCTCTTCCACTCAAACATTGACTTCAGGGAATACAAGGTAGGAACAGGACACTGAGGGTATCCACGGTTTCAAAGCTACTGTAGGAATATAATCAGTGAACTCTGTACAGCCGATATACCGTACATCTCATGGAATATGCTGAGATCATTTAAATTCATTAAATCTAACTAAAGGCCAAAGGTGCCAAAGGTGGGCAAGAGATAATCAAGTTCTATATATACTGTAGCAACCTATAAGATGTACAATATTTGCATATTTGTCTTCAGTTGTCATTGGCTAACAAAGTTAATAAAGTCAGCAGGAATCCATCTTGCACATGTGTGCTGACAGATTCATTATTCTAATACCATGCATGTGCAAACAGAAGCACCTGCTTGGCAAAACTGTTTCTCACTAATTTAAAGGCCAAATCAATAATTTCTTTCCAAACCATGTGCACCACAAATTTGCATAACCACTCTCTATGTCACCATAAATTATGAAGACAAAAGTCTAAATCACTACAGATTTGCATTAAAAAAAAGCCCTGATGTCACCACCAAAACATCCGCTTTACCGCAAATCTGCATAATTCTTCTACTGCCACCATAAATGTCCATAAAAACTCCCTCTGTCATCTTAAAATTGCATATAATCCTCTTCCTTCACCACAACTTTGCATAAAAACTCCATAAATTTGCATCAAGTTCCACACATCACCAAAATGCATTATGTGATTATAATTGTCACGTTTTGGACCTTTTTGGGCCCTTCCCTGCGCAAAGTAAGAAAAATAGCTGCACCTGAAGATTTGTTTTTCCAGTCATATTTTTACTACTTTTTAACAGTTGCATGATAACCAGAAGTGCATACTGTGTATGCAAAATGTATGTCTCTGTTTGCTGCAGCGCTGACACCTGCACATTGTGGTTCAGCAGGGGAAAATGTCCTGTGAGATCTGGTCCACCTGTAATAAGTATTTTAATACCAATATACTCCATATACTGTTGGCTAGTGTAAACTTTGATGATACAACATGTTTCAGAGGCTCTGCAACTTCTGTTTTGCATGAAAATGTAAGGGGTTCTTCACACCCCCTTATTGTGCAAAACAACCATCCACAGTAGTCAGATTAAAAAAAATGGTGCAGTAAATAGTAGAATATTTTCCTTTTACATGCCATGGAGCAAATGCATATAAAGACTGACAAAACAGAAATTAAATGAGTACTACATGTACTTTCACCCTGGACCCAGATAGGAAAGACATTGTGTGACGCAGCCCAGTATCCCTAGGAATTATGTCTATATTGGACTATTCTGCCTCTCAAGATTTATGTCCAGTGCCCACGTTCAGTACCACCACAGGAACTAGTGTGCTCTCTATGCAGTAAGGCTGAAAGTAAGGGTGTGGATTTTGTGGATAGGTGTGTAGCACATTCCAGTTTCATGCAGGACACCAGAATACACCTCACATCACAGACATCAAACATAAACTCTTAATATTTCCCGACCATAACATTAATGTAGTGTATTTGTTGCCTAACCATAGCCATATTTTATTTGCCATTACCACGAGCTTTCCCTAACCTTTACCATACTGTAGATGCCATGTGCAGATTTTGCAGAAAGCAAGAGCCATGCTAGCAGCTCTGTGAAGCTGTACAGCTGGGCTTTGGTCTGAATACTAACGTAAACATGCTAACATGCTCATTTTTAGCAGGTCACATGTTTACCAAGTTCACCATCTTGGTTTAGTGTGTTAGCATGCTAACACTTGCTAATTAGGCCAAAATTGCTATCCCTGTTTGGAAAATGTTGGCTTTGCAGAGTCATCGTGTACTGACTTGTGTGGCACTTGGGTTGGTTTTACAGAACACACACAGATGAATGATATCAAACTTGAACTGGAATGAGTTACAAATAAATTTATACCTAAAGTATTCCAACAGAACTTTATAAAGCCTGCTAGGTCATAATACAGTCTGCTAATAACAGAAGAAGTAATATAGTGGGCTTGTTTCTAGATTTGATCAAAATATGAGAGAAACTCCGAAATGAGACCACAGGCGGATGCTTTGAAAGGGGCAGAACAATCACGAGTCTCTGAGGAGAATCTGCAGGGTTGGAGAGTACGAAGCCAATTCCAGCCTTGTTTTTCACTTCTCTTTGTATTCTTTCAGATCTGTGTGGCCTCAATCCCTCTGTCTCTCACTCCCCACTATTTTCCCCACTTCTCCGATAATTAATAGCTTGTTAATATTTCAGCAGAGCACAGAAGAACACACACTCACCAAAGGAAGAGGAGTCACATTAAATTTGATTTCAGCTATTGTTTGTGACTGAGTTCAATGATGGCACAGTTTTGGAAATTGCTCTTGAATATCTCTACTGAATTTTAAAGAGACTGACTGGTTATTGAATGTGACTGTATAGGGGCAGCAGGCAGAGCTGATTATTAAAGATATAAGAGGGAATAGGAAGATGGAAATATTCTGCCTCGTGGTGGGATTAAATTCTATTAGCAGCTACATAATAGAGCAACCATCAATTCCAATATATGGATCTGGATAAAAAGGCAATAGCTGAGCACTTGATCAAGGGCACGTATTTTGTATTCTATGTGCATGTGAACCTGAAAATACTGTATGGACGAACTCATCTCAAGTGGGAGTTGAGCCTCTCTCTCAGGAGACATAATTAGAGGGAAAATTTTCCATGATGAGAAACGTTTCTAGGCGGATTTTCAGTGGAGTGTATATGGGATTAACTGTACATTACATGGGCTTCTAATCCATAGGCACACTAAGCCAGGAATTAGCATGCATGATTAGCGTTTTAAGCCAGCTATTAGATGAGAATAATACTGTAATTCACCTAAAATGGCTTGCAGTGTTTTGACTGCTCCATAGTCTGCATGAACTATTCCAATAACCTGAAACGGGAGACATAAACAGACTCTTGGAGAAATCCTAGTCGAGTAATACAAGCAAAAATTAACAACAGTATTTTACAATGTTTATTTACTCAGGGAAGATTTTCCATGACTTGCCTTTTTTTCAGCTGTAACCTGATTCTCACTTGCGTAGTTATACTTGTTAAATTTTTGGAGCTGCTCAGTACAACCAGGCTTCTACTTTTGGCTTCTGAACAGCTCCTCGGGAGCAAATGGGACTTATTAATGTCAGCTGTAGCGAGAGGAGAGAGTGCTTCTCATTTAGTTTCTCTTCTCAGGCTACCAGATGGTCTCGATCTGAGCTGGCTTCTTTCCGGTCACAAGTCTTCCCCTACTATCCTTCAGGCTAATGCTACCTCTATGTAGGATTTGAGAGTGACTGCATAGAACCAGTTGAAGGGAAAGTCAGAAGAGTTCATATTTCATATTAAACTCTCATATTTCAGTGATAGGAAATGGTCCATTATCATTCCATCAATTTCTATACATTATGCTGAAATCATTGATCATCCTGTTATTTTTTTCATTTCTAGAACAAGGCTAAGAGCCTGTGAGGCTGTACAGTTCTGCTTTGAGCTAAATGCTCACAGTGACGATGCTAAAATGCTGTTGTTTAACAAGTGATGTTTATCATGTTCATCATCTTAGTTTTGTGTGTGAACATGCTAATGTTTGCTAATTAGCACTACACAGTAGCTGAGGCTCATTCATGGAATTCGGTCATTCAGTAAAGTATTGGACAAATTAAAGTTTTGACCTGATGGTGGCGCTAGATTAAAAGTTTGGAGATCAGCAAAGTTATTAAAATTCATCCTGTGGAAAACATGAATGTACCAAATTTGAATCCAATATCAATCCAGTAATTGTTGAGATATCTCACTCTCAACCACAAATGTCCACCTCATGGCGACGCTAGAGGAAAAGTTAGGGGGTCACCAAAGTCAGTACCATTCATCCTCTGGGAATCATGAACGTGTAGCTATTTCACTGGATAATTGAAAACTTTGACCTGCTGGTGGGGCTAGATGAAAAGTCAGGGGGTCACCAAAGTCATTAGGATTCATCTTCTGGGGACCATGATTGTCTGTACCAAATTTCATGGCAATCCATCGAATAGTTATTTAAGTCTGGACTAAAAAGTGGTGGTCAATTTCACAAAAAATCTAAAATGTCGACCTCATGGTGGTGCTAAAGGGAACATCACAGGACCACCACAGTCAGTAGGCTTCACCCTCTGTGGGCCATGAATGTCCCATGGCAATCCATCCAATAGTTGTTAAGATATGTCTGGACTAAAAAGTGGTGGACCAACTAACAGACCTATCACTATAGCCATGCTGCTAGCATGAAATCATCCAGAGAATCTTTCTTCAGCTCTGTCACAGAACAGTCTCTGACCTTGAAAGCTCTCAACTTCAAACTTTTCTTCAAGTTACAACTGTTTTTTCTTTTTGGAAAATTTTACTTTTTTTTTGCAAACAACAGCAACCTAAATGTCATTCTCAATTCATTTCCCCTTTAACCTCTTCTTGTGCAGCCCCCCACAAACTCGTACCTCCCTCCAGTATTCATTCTGTTCTTCTGATTCCTCCAAGAACAGTGCTAAGTCCTGCAGACTGTATGTTTAAGAATTCATTCCCAGGCCTCCATGTTCCTCCAGCGTCTCTGAGCTTGTCTTGCAGATGCCCTGTTCCTGCATCAGTATTCCACAGATGGAGCTGGCTCCCCCTCTCCCTGTATGATTGTGTTCCTGTGCAGGGAATAAGATCTGATGTGGCTGTCTACAGGTAGACCAGCATCTCCCCAGAGTCCAACCACCGGAGCAAAGCTTAGCCACTGATTCCTAACGTAGGATGGACAGGGAGAGGAGAGGAGCGAGGTATGTGTGTTGGTTTGGTGTGTGTGGGTCTGAACTGTATTTCTGAGACACAGTGAGACAGATGGTCAGACAGACAAACACAGACACAGAGATAAATATATTGCACAGATGTCTAACATTTGGATTGAGTCATCCATGAAAACTGCCATAAAATCATCACATTACACACAGTGTCATCAGCGCTTAATTTTCACAATGGTCTGAGACACAGTAAATATGTTGACACTTTACTGGCAGCAGTGTGGAAGTAAGGGGAAGGCAGACTGGCTCACTGGTGTCAGACCTCTAAATTGCTGGCCACGTCTCGTTTCACATGAGTCCTCCAAATTAAATGACAAAATACGCTGTGTGTCCATACCCTCCAAAACGGCACACCGAAGCGTTTTCTGACATGGCGGATATGTCTTGGCATACATCTAGCTAGCAAGCTATAGCTAATAAAATCTGCCAACAACAGTCGGCACCTCAGCTGGCGAAATCGATGGCTGCCGGCTAGAAATGAGAAGCTACTTTTGCTTCATCAAGGATGATTTCTTTTAAAGAGGACTTGGAATTGTGAATAGCAAATCTGTCACTGTTAACTGCACTGTGTGCCGTGCAAGAGCAGGAGTGAAAGGTGAAAGGTCAATTGCGTGCTGCAATATTTTCAAACATTAACTTAATTCCTGTGAATACTGGTCCTTTAATTAAGTCTTTGTCATGTATTTAATTCACTGGATCAAACAAAAACAGTCTGGTTATTTCATCTATAAAATAGCTTCTCAATGGAATGTACAGAAGATTTACAACACCACAATGTATATCAATATCACTATATAAAATTCTGTACATTGCACACCCCTACTGTGGAATAAATGAGAGAAAAACAGAGGATATGTTGGGCAGACAATTGTAATCCACACTACATGTACAATAACAGCACATAAAGGAACAGAGAAAAGTATCATTGACTTATTTTCTGCTCACCAATGATTCTGTCACACTTAAGCAAGCAGCTAATTTTACCCCCCCCCCTCCCAAAAAAACAAAGTCACTAAGGCAGAGGCCATCTACAGCGTATTTGCAGGCCCCAGAGTGTTAATAACATGCCAAAATGCTGTGAAATTAACTCTCTTTCCACCTTTAATTCCAAGTGAACAGAGGCACTGTTGCTGAAGAAACGGATAATGGTGAAATTGTGACGAAGTGCACTCTGCGGCGAGGAAGAGGAAGGACAGAGAGAGACGAATGTGTTCTATAGCGGACTGTGTTTAATTACATCCTGGAGAATAGAATATGAAGGCATCAATTATGCCCACTCACATACCGAATGTTCTGCATTAGGTAAACAGGAGGATACTGTTTACTCTTGACAAATGCGCTCCAGAGAGCATGAATAATTGTGAAGGGCACAACCTCTGCCTTACACAGATTAATATTTATGAAGGCAATTTTGTCTTTTAATTTTCTCTGAGAGCTCGGCAACAGCCAGGGTTTATAGGTGTTGATTGGGGGGAATCAAACCTCTGTGGAAGGATATGACAGGGTTACCAAAATGTTTGGGGTTTTCACTCTTTATTTTCCTACTTAAAGCAGGCCCGTCCCTGGCCTTTGCTTGGCTGAACCCGCGGATCGATATTAGCTAACATCACATTTTATTATCTGAGATGAGAAACTCTTTCTGCCTCCCTCTCACTCGCACACAAAATGCTTCTCATATTTTACCTTTATTTGACCTCATCCCAATAGCTCATCGCTCCCTTTGTCTGAACTTTCTCATATAGAAGTGAACAACTTCTACCCATAGTTCTTAGGTAACTCATACACTATGTATGGCATCGATCAGAGAACAAACACAGCACTTCCTTGCCTCCTCTGCTCCTCTCACTTACCCCTGGAGACATTGTTTATCTTGTTTATATGTTGGCCCGGTTGCCTGGTCTTGGTGAAAGTGTTTGTTGTTTGTTGCTTCCCCTGGCAAAAATCGTGGACAGTGAAGCATCGAACGTGGGCACAGTCAGATCTCATGTCTTCTCACTGTTGTATTTCACTCCATCAAGCTGCCAATCAACAGCCAGCCTGACACACAAAAACACAAATAGAGAGAGGAGGTGAGAAGAAGGAGGGTAATGCCCTTCAGTGTATATACAGTAAGGTGAGATAGAGATTGAAAGAGGGGTATGACTTTTCTCTTTTCTGCCATGCAGGCAGGTGGAACAGGTTGTTATTTCAAGATCGTCTGTAGATCACATCATCCCTCATGTCAATGGGAAAATTAAACCTGCACACACACAAATACCAAGAGAGGCAATATAGTCACAGTTCTCTCTGCCTCTCTGCGGAGTCAATAGTTCAGATTTCATGGCCGTATAACTCCCAGTGGGACCAAATGAAAGCAGATCTTTGCAGCTACTGTTCGTTACTGCTACAGTTGTGGCTTCACAAATAATTTCATAGACTTATTAGTGACACGCTTCTCCGTGCAGCCCGTTGCTATCCATAAACAAGTCAAACCTCATATTCTTAATAGACTGCAGTTTTAACAGCATCACTT
>NTHP01000313.1:27281-47053 GCA_003416845.1 Oplegnathus fasciatus | reverse complement strand
TTTGACTGATCACCTGGACTCTCCATTTTTATGGTGGCAGTGAAAACCTCTATTTCACACATCATCTCAAAATCTCCCATAAACGCTCAACTGAGCACATATCCAGTTATTTAGAGGCCCCGCACTGAATGTATAAACACAGGTGGAGACAGAGGGGTTGCCAGGGTGTCAAATGCCACCCCTAAAAACTGATTGGCCACCCCAAAATAATACTATAGTAAAGTAGCATGGGGATAATCCACACTGACAAAAATCAGCGAGCATATAGCCTTGCTCCAGGTCCGAACTGAAGGAGGTAATAAAATTAAAAGAATAATAAATAACAAAAGAAATCAGAATATTCAGTTTACCATTAGTGAAGCAGCACTTTATGCAACCCTGATATCTAATCATCAATTGGTTAGTTTGAGTGGTACATCTCATTATTTTAGTAATTTTTTGATAATTATACACATTTTTGTTTGGACCCCTCAAACATAGCCTTTTCTAAATGTTTACAATTTCGTACAGAGTATTGAGGACATCTTCCTTTTACTGAGTCAAAGCTCCTTTTTTGCACAATCGCCTCTAAGCTTCGAAATCCCCTTGCTTCTCATCATTGCCATCTCCTCCTCTGTGATTGGCATGGATTTAATAAGGAAAATCAGTGAGGGATAATGGCTTTTACCTGGATTCACCTAATCAGCGTATTCGAAGTAAAGAGCATATTTAATGCACGTTAAGTGGGCTGTACATATTAGGCACATTGCGAATACCGCCGCTGTGTTTGCTGGCTACTCATTCTTCATCAATGGAGAGCTGTCTTTCTGGAACGATGAGTCTCTAAAGTCAGACATTTGTGAGGAAATGAAGATGATCATGTGGAAAAGTTATTCCGGCAGTAATTAGAATTCACTTTGCCTTCTCCGGGATAATTACGCTGATTACATGTCAATAAACGCTCCCTTCATTAATTCCAAACCTTGTACACCTTTGATTGTGCTGCTTTTTATGCTCATGTGTGCGTCTCCTTGGAATACTATTGATGGCACGGTGGAAAAGCCTTCGGAAGCAGCGTTTAGACAACAGGGTGCTAGAAGTGCTTCAAATATTGTTGTCATCAAAAAATAAAAGAAGAGCCAATAGTTGTGGAGAGATAGTAAAACTAATTTATCATTCATGCTAATGTTAGGCAGAGTAACATTTAATTTGACATGCTGTCATTTTGGGGACTGCCCATTGTTCTGACATCCCATTAGTCCGACGGCCCAGTAATCTTAAAAATGTCCCAAATCGTCTTAAGTAATGAAGCATTACTGGGATTTGTAACTGTAAAGTCATTACTGAATTTCAAGTCATAATCGCTTACACAATAATATTAAATTATCACCTGGCCCTGTGTTATCATGCAAAAAAGTATTGTTTACTCTGTGTTGGATGACAAGAAGATGCAGAGAAGCATTTTTCAAGTTCAGTAAATATATGATGGGAGATGAAGTTGTTGCTCTGAATGTTCAAAACATGAAAACTTGTTTCTCTGTGGTTTATCAGTCCTCCAATTACATAACATCTCCCCGGATCCTGTGAAATACTTGGAAGCCTAAACTGTTTGTTTTTTTTTGTATTTGTATGGCTTACTAATGCTGTATTACATAGGAAAGTCTAAATACCAGATTTGACATGGGTGACCCTATGAGTCTAACAAACGTAATGTTCTGAATTTTAGAAACTAAATGATGAGTTTCAGGTAAAGATTTTTGACTCATTAATAAGGTAATTTGTTTCTTGAAGGGATGATGTCTTCATCCAAAAAACAACCCACATTCCACTTAAATGCAGACATTAGCATTTTATGTCAGCTGGAATCAGTTTTAAGGGTACAGACTATATAACAAGCGTTGCTAAAGAGCGCGTGGGCAGTGTTAAATGCTTACTCATACAGAGCTCCTCTCGCCTTCCTGTCTTAAACTTCTTAAATCACAGGCGTCTCAGTAGCAGCTGGAAGTCGCTTCTATTCAAATGCCGCAGTTCCCCTGAGCGCACATGGCAGATTGTTAATTACGACAAGTCTGGGGGAAAATTACTTTATCGATTTGCATCAGGCCAGCTACTCGGAGAGAGAATACAGAGAGGCTGAGACCGAATTTGGCTGAGTCTGATCTTTATATAAAACAACCTCTTCTGTCCAAGCTGCCATAGCGACTGTTTTATGTCACTTGCGACAAATTTGCCTTAGCCCCATCATGTCTTTATCAGTTATGCATCGTTGGTACTTGCTGCTGAGGTGAAGTCACCCGGCTTTGGAGCGCAGCATTTCTCCATATGTCTGACAGTGTCTGATATGGCACTGCTGGCTGTTCGGCCACAGCACCTCTGGGAGCGCTGCGAAAGTTCAGAGAGGGAAAGGAAGGTTGTGCAAGAGGGGTTGAGTGGCAAAATAGAGTGGGATGAAAGAGGAAAAGATTGAATACGGGAGGAGAGAGGGGGTGAGGGAGAAATAAAGGGAGGTCAGGGACCCAGGAGGGAAGTAGAGGGACAGAGAGAGAAAATCTAATGCGCCAAAGCCAGAGCCAGATAGACAGAGCCACTGTGGGCAATGGAGACATCAGCACTGACAGAACTGGCCAGAATCCAGGTAAGGAAAAAAAAAAAAAGACAGGCTGTACGGGGAATTAACTGAACAGCCAGGGGCATGGCTTCAACAGCCACGTCTGGAGAACTGACAACTGTAGATGAGCCAAGAGACATTGAGGAAATATGTCAGGCAATCAGCTAAAGCTGACAAGCGTAGCCGTGGTTGCTAAAAATCTATTGACTCGATGGGAGCTGACTGCTTGATATGTTTCTCCAGGAGTGCTCAGTGAGGTGAGGGTGGAGCGGTCAGTCCAGTATTATTTTTGCTTGTGCTGAGCAATGAATCTAAATTTCAGTAGTAAACGTGGGAAGCAGCATAAAAGGTAAACTTCACAACCCCGAGTCTTCACAGCCGTGCTCTAATTGCTCTGGTTTCCAAACACGGATACATATATCTGCACCTGCCAGCGTGCTGCTGCGAGGCCATACAGATTAACACATGCACAAACACACATTTTTTTTAAACAGTACTTTTTTTTATATATAAATCAATCACATCGTTAAATGAGCCAACGCATGTCAGAGAAAATAAGAAAACAAACCAAAGTCTTTAATCTATAATTGATCTGACACGGGCGTAGATGTTTAGCCCTTGGCCAATAACAACCGCATCGTGTTCCTGACATCAGCCAATCCATTTGCCAAGACCAAAAGGATCTTTATTTATTCCCTTTGATGAACAAATACCATAGCTGGTCTGATTAACAGCACATGCCCCATACAGATATTCAGCAGAACACATCTGACAAATTTGCTTCCTAGTATGTCCAGCTATTAAAATCACTTACATGATTTTGTGCATGGACACATCTTTTTATCTTTCAGAAATACCAATTTAATTTCCTCAAATGCTTCTCAGGATATACAGTAGAGTGTTTTGAACCATCAGCCATATCTTTTACCCTTGTTTAAACTCCAAAGGACGAACCTTTTGCATTGTGAATGTTGATGAGCGCTGATTAAACACGCTCTATGCAAAGACACCTGTGACAGCCAGCAATATTTACTGGATGTTTATCTACTTCAAAGCAATCTTATTATCTCATTATCTCATTATCTTTGCATTCTGGTGAGCCGTCGTTTGCTGCATTGTGCTAAATGAGTCTTATTAACACCTGCCTCTGTCCTTGAGAAAAGAGAGAAAGGAAGGACAGGTTGATGGGAGGGATAATCTCCACTGCAGCTTGTCTTTAAGTGGTGATTTGTTCAAATTTACCAGGGATGTTATTCACAGGGAGTTGGGAGGCTTATTCATATCAAGTACATTATGTTTAGAAGTCAGTATATGAAATAAGAGTGTGACAGATTCTCAAGGTTGAATAATTCTTGAGGTAACTGTGGAGTTAATTGAAGTCTCATAGCATATTATTTTTATGCAGGGGGCACATCCATGTCACCGAGCTGCTTTAATTTATTGACATGTGCATCGACTGTCTGCAGCCATGCTAGCAGCTCTGTGAGGCTGCACTTCGGCACAGTGGTGCTTTGGGCTAAATGTGCTCAAAAAGACCATGCTAACACGCTGCATGTTTAGCAGGTATAATGTTTACCATGATCACCAGCAACATTTGCTAATTAAAATTATACTCAAAGTACAGCTGAGGCTCATGGGAATGTCGTTAGTTTAGAAGGTATTTCTCGATTAAATGGTTATTACTGCCATTTGGCCATTAGAGAGAAATGTGAAAAATGTCAATCACAATTTCCCAGAGCCCAGAGTAATGTCTTCAAATAGCTTTTTTGGTCCAATCAAGGGTCTAAAAATCTGTTTGCTATAATATAAGACAAGGAAAAGCACCATATTCTTATATTTGAGAAGCTGGAACCATTAAATGTTTGGCATTTGTGCTTGAAAAATGATTAACAATTAATCCTTTATTAAAATAGCTGCAGATTAAAATTCTATCAACCACCTAAATGATTAATCAACTAATTGTTTCAGCTCTAAATTAAATTTCTGAATGTCCGAATTCCATGGCAATAACATATTTCACTTAAAACCTGCTCAGAGACCAAATCAACTTGATCTCACAGAAATACATGAAATTACCAAAACCTATAAACACTGCATTACGTGGTGGTGGCACGTAATGTGTTAAAATTACGTAACTAATGAGGTCCTGGTTGTATTTCCAATGCAAAGTGCACGTGGGAGAAGAAGAAGGCCTTTCTAACACATGGTTAACGTTGTGAAACAGTCGCAGTTTGGTTAGGTTTAGGCACCAAAACTACTTGGTTAGGTTTAGGAAAAGATTCACTCTTAGATGGGATATTTGGCTTTTGTTTTCACANGGGACATGAAACCCGATCTCCGGGGTTCAAGTCCTGTGTTTGACCCATACATCCACCCCGACCACCTCCCCGTGCGGACTTTCACGCTCTTTATACTAAAAAAAAAAAAGAAAAGAAAAAAACGTGGGGCAGGCACAAAAGATACTTCCAATTGAAATACTTTAGTTTGAAAGTCGTGCTGAGTGTCACGTAATTTTAACACATTACGTGCAGCCACTAGGTAAGAGGTCGTGGTCATTTCATGTATTTCTGTGAGATCAGCCTGGACCAAATACGTCAACCTCACGATGACTTGAGGAAAAGTCTAGTGCCAACATGAGGTTGTGGGATCATCAACCGTGAGAGATACTGGCCATCACTGGACATGGCACAATGTATTTGATTCAGGCAAATGTGCATTTTAATGCGGTGTCCTAATGCAGTTGGAATGAACTGTGCATATATCCAGATGACACACATTATGGATCTTTGATGCCTCTCAGTATACTTAAAGTAAACTCTAATGGGACATTGCTCTTCAGTGTTTTTCATCAAACACCCTGTGGTCAATAAGACACATCCATTCTTTCTATCAATTACAAGTTCCTAAAAGCAACTTTCAAGCTGTAAACAGAAGCATATGTTTTGAACCAGGATTATTAATGGTCTCGTCCCCTTTGTGCCAGGCACGTTATAGCACCAGCCTGGCTAACACAGTTACATCAGTAGTGACCTGGCTAACAAACTAAGCATCTGCTGTCCCTCCCCGTTCTCTGCCTCTAATGTCGTTAAGCCTGATTCAAGACACTTTGTTACCATCGACTGCGGAGTAATGATGCATGGTTACTGATCACTGCAACAGTTTCTGTCTCTATAAGCCTGCTGGGGTGCTCTCACTTCTCAAACAAAACCTTTATTCAAACCAATAATCCACCAAACCAGGAGAAGCTGGTGTAATTAAGTATTGATCACAGAGAGCAGGTAAAGTATGGAATAACTAAGCATGGCTCTCTGGCCAGACATTTGTCATGAGGTAAGACTAATGAACTTCCATGATTTTCCAACCGTCAGGGATGAAATATGACAATTGCAGGTCCGGGTTAAAGTTGTGGCTGTTTGATGAATCATAAGCTTGAAGAATGACTCATTCTGTATATCCGTGGCTAATATAAATTCCTCAGAATGAAGCTTTCATTTTTTGCAAACTCAATTTCATTTCTTAAAAATTGTATGAACGTCCTTGGCTCCTGTGCTCTAAATAAAAGCCCCTCTCCGTGCATTGTGCAATATTGCATTTTGATGAGTGATGACGGTGAAGAGACTTATGAGAGGGAGCCGAAAAAAATTCTCAAGTGTATGTGTGTGCATTTGTGTGTGTGTTATTATTGAGCAGTCTTATCTGCCATTCTCCTGTTTTTATAAAGCCTATATTTTCTTTGAGTGTGGTCTTAACACCGTGTTCATGGTTGGGAGTGTTTTACTGCTGATTGGATCACATTGTGAGTGTGTGTTTTGTCCCTTTATGCCTTTACACCCCTTTTACACACACTGATACAACAGACAAGCTGAGTATACGCTCGCAACCAACTGGATCTGACCTCACATAAATGTTTTCATGGGACACAAGCTTTGTTGACCGCTCAGTGGAGGAAATTATAAGGCAGATTTTTTGAAGCATAAACAAGGTTTGGGTCTAGCGCTGTGATGGCAGCATGTGAGCTGTTGCAGTAAAACAAAGCAAAGACAGGAGGAAATTCCACATCTTGGACCTAGACTAATATCCTGCACAGCTGAAAGGCTGAACCATCACTAAAAAGAAATTAACTGAAAAATCCTGAACTGCAGGTGGACGTTTATGCAAAACAAAGACGAAGAAAAAATAAAGTCCAAGCAAACATAGTCATAAAATGTGCGAACAGTAAGAAATTCTTCATTATAGAATATTTTTATTGTGATATTATGTCTCAACACTTCATAATTGTAAACTATTTGAGTGTGAAAGTCCATTCTTGACCTTGAGGTTTGATCCCCCCCCCCNNCACTTTTGCCAGAGCTTTCCACCATCGCATCTCATGGTTTTCATCAGGGGATGTTGTTTGCTAAGTTGTCGCAGAGATAGCTCACATACAAAGTTGTTCAGTGAGACGGGGTTCTGTGCCTTCACCTAAGAGAAAGAAACAAAGAAAATGGAGAAAACAACTCCCCCCTGTGGAGAATTTGCAGCTTGCTAAATGTTAGCGAGTAAGTTTGCAAGCTGGTTCCAGGTTCCTTAAAATCTAAAAATGACATCTTAGCTAACATCTTCTTCCCCTGTGAATTTGCATTTTTGTATTTTTTTCTGTTTCTAACATTCCCATTCCCGCAGGGATACTTGAAAGCTACATTGCATGCTAGAAGTGAGATATCTGCATTTCATGCTTCATTAATATGTTTGCTTCTGTGCTTGAGGCTCGACAAAAAATGTCCTTTTACCACAAAGGCACTAATTCTCTTAACTCATGAGAAGTGGTGCATATTAAACTTTCTGATATATAATGCTCACATGAAAATTCAAGATTACATCATCATCAAGATACACCAACAAAGCCCCCCATACTTTTCTTCAGCATATGACAGTACAAGATTAACACATGCTTGCGACTGTGTTACACCACAGCAAAGGCAATAAGCCCACAAACCCTAATGTGTTTGTATTCGCTAACTAAGACTGCCTCTTTCGGATTTGGGCAAACACGGCAGCAAGGAAATGAAAGTGCCGTAGCAGGGAGGGCAATAACACACATGTTCCTGCATCACATCCTGTATTTCATGACATGTTTATGCGTGCGCCTGTGGAGGGGTGTCTGCCTCATGTTTGCTGTGTACTCACATGACTGTGCAGGTGTGTATATGTGTGTGTCTGTCTGTGTGTGTGTGTGTGTGCGCGAGTATGCAGATAGAGTATTAGAAGACAGACTGCTCCCCTGCTGTTCCCCACAGAGACCGTGATTAGCTAGTCTCTCCAGGACAGAGGCCTCAGCCAGCATCTGTGTTGCTGCTCCGCGACCTTATTGATGAGCCGCCACGAGCTATGACAAGCATGCCTTGTGTCGCAGCACGCCTCCTGTAGGAGAATCGTGGGCAAGACAAGAAACCTGCAAGGAATTCTGAGCCCCACCTGTGACCAGAGAGTGAAACAAACTTCTTTGACACCTCAGACACCATAGCAAGTAAATTTAGAATGAATTACAGCTGCATTTTTGTGTTTTTTTCCCCTTAATGGTCATACTTACTTTAGTTGTAATTATTACTAGAAAGTTGCATCTCATCACCCTCCATCTGTAGACACTCTCAAGGCTAAAATAAGAGAAAAAAACAGCAACAAGAAATGTATAATGGTTATATCTTTACTCTCAGTTGTCAAGTTATATGGACGAGTATAAGAACAGGCACTTGTCCGGAACTATCCCATCTGCAGCGGCTCCCTCTGGAGCTGAGTAAGTGGCCAAGGTGTGCATTAAGTTTTATTCAGTTCTGTACATTGTCAGCGGTGTTATTTGTAGTGTCTTAGCTTCCCATGGTAAGAGGATCTGAAGTGTTTTCTAAAGTGTCTCACTTCTGATGAAGCACTATTCTCTTTATACTGTTTTCTATGTATATTGTTGCCAGGTGACACGGAGGAAGGTGTGTGAGTCTGGAACTGAGCAGGAATGATTTATGTGTATGATCAGTCCTGGGAGTCAAGTTTGTTCAAGTTCTCAATTTTTTACTGCCAAATATGGAAGCTAAAGTTGACGTTCAGGGAGAGTCCAGGCCAGAATAACAAACAAACAAGCTCTTGTTAGAAATAAAACCACTAATGCTAAACCTGACTCCCCAGCTACACACACACATGCAAAAAAGGAGAAAAGAGAAGGAAACAAAATGGCTGCTCTGTCCTGCTGGGCTTTCTGGCAAAAGTGTTAAAGGTAGAAGTGAAGATACAAAAAAAACAACAACTTAATAATAACCACTACCTCTCTGACATGAAGCTGGCAACCACATACAAATGAGCTGTGACAGTGGAGTCAGGACACAAATAGCTCACAATACAAATTCTCTTTGTGCGCACTCGTCATAAACCCCCTGATCTGTCTGTGATTGGCTGCAGAGCCACAAACTCACCAGCCAATAGCATGAGAGAGTACCTAAAGCTTGAGGCCCATGTAGCCTGGAGACCAACACAGAAAATACTCTATTAACACATTTTAACATTTATACAGAAGGGAAGAGCAGGAGAGCAGCAGGAATAAAACGCGACATTATGTTATTTTGATGAGCTACCTAAATTCATTAAAGATTTTGGAGCTGGCCATTGCTGCCTTAGGTTTTTATAAATCATGTAATAATTATAATGTATATTTGGAGTGTGGCATGCTGTAGGCAATTGGTGTATACGTGATATTGCATCTTTTATTCAGGTACAGTTCCAGGTAGAAAAAGGCTTTGTCATATGAAATGGTTCGTCCAAAGTATGCCTATATTTTTGCCACTCAAATCCATTTCTTATGCTACAACACCTGTTTCAGGGGAGTGGGCATTGCATAATAAATGCCATATGTGTGACAAACATTTAGAAGGACACAGGTTCATGAAAAGGGGTCCATTGCTATTTACACAAACAAAAATAGTTTCTAACAAACGATGCTCCCAAAGTCTGTCCATACGGTGTATGATGCACACAGCAATGTTGGGTCTCTGTAGGAAGTGGTTTTGTGTCGAAGTGCCTTATATCTGTTGAGGTCATTCAGAAGTTGCTACCCGTAAGATTTTTTGAAGCAGCCACTTCAATTCATGCTATTCTCTTTATCTGTCGGTGCTGCATATCTTCCCCCACAGTACAGCCCTCCTCTGCACACTTGTGAGCATCTTATCTGGGCAGCACTGTCTTCACAGAGGCACAGATGTTGATATCAGCCTATTGCATCACTCCTTTCTCCTGGAGACAGGTAGGAGAGAAGAAAGCACTATAAAAGGAGCAGAAATAAATCATCTGGCTTTTGTTATTATAATTCAGAAGGGTACAGGCGGAGGGGTTGGCTGCTAAAAATATAGAGAACATTAGCAAAACATGATTATAAATGATATCATGTTGACTCTGGTGTAAGTATTCGAAAGTTAGGAAAACAAGTTTCACAGGGTTTTTTGTGTTGAGAATAAATTTTACAGTTGAGGAAAATGGAATTTATAAATTCATAATCATGTATGCCATATTAGTCAGTGAACGTCAGCGTTGGTAAGCTGTGGATTTGCTACAGTAATACAAATAGCAATTATAACAAGAGAGCTAGAAAGTAAGAAATAATACATTTTCCACTAGTTCTGTACAGATAGGAGGAAAACAGACAAGAATAACTTGAACAACATGTACAAAGTTCATTTTAGAATAGGGCTGCCGTTAATGGCACCTATCTAAAATGAATATAAGGTGTAACATGGTTGCAAAATGTCAATAAAAAAATATTAAAGCAGCTGTAAGAAATATTTTTAGAATAATTTATCAAATGACAATGTGTGTACAATGTGACAAGCTTTATAGTGAGTTTCAGCTCATTGTTTAGCTGTCCAACCCACCACTTTACTGTTCTGGTTCACTCTCACCGCTCTTGTAGGGACGTTTTTGCGAAGCATTTAGCTGCTGAAAAGCCAGAAATTTTCCTCAGGAGTTGGTAGAGAACAAAGACAGAGCTAAAAGAGTGAATATTGGACTGACCTTTGCCAGGTGGCCAGAAATACGACTCCAAATAAATGACTCTGTTAGGCTAACATGCTGATGTTTACCTGTAGCAGGTGTAATGTTTACCATGTCCACCATCTTAGTTTAGCATGTTAACATTCGAACATTTGCTAATTAGCTCTAAACACAAAGTACAGCAGAGGCTGATTGGAAGGTCGTTAGTTTTGCAGGTATCTGGTCATAAGCCAAAGTATTTTTGACCTGATGATGGAGCTAGATGAAAAGTTAAGGGTTTGCCAAAGTGATTACAGTTCATCCTTAGGGGGGTTTGAATGCCTGTACCAAATTTCATGCCAATCCATTTGATAGTTGTTGAGACATTTCACTCAAAACCACAAATCTCAACCTCATCGTGGCAATGTAGGAAAAGCCACGGGATCACTAAATTCATTAGGACTCATTCTCTGGGAACCATGAATGTCTGTGCCAGTTGATTTAGTAGATGTTGAGATATATTTCACAGGATACATGACAACACTGACCTGGTGATGGCACCAGCGGAAAAATCAGGGGATCACCAAATATACTGGTATTTGTCCTCGGGGGATCTTGAATATCTGTAGCAAATTTCATGGCAATCCATCCAATAGTTGTAGAGATATTTCACTAAAAGCTAACCTCATGGTGGCACTGGAGGAAAAGTCAGGGAATCATCAAAGTCATTAAGATTCATTCATGAATGTCTGTACAAAATTCCTATCCATCTAATACTTGTTGAGATATTTCAGTCTGAACAAAAGTGGTGGACCAACCGACAGATTGACATTGCTATCCCCAGAGCCATGCTGCTAGCATGGGTAAAATTATTGTTGTATTTTAGAATCTATTCCTCCATACCATTGGAGGAAATCTTGTTTACCGACAGCAGCATATCCTCCAGAGCACATCCAGGGAATAGTGAAAGTGGGCATTAAGTGCGACCCCTGTGAATAAGTGAATAACAATGACTCCTGCCCTGCCGTCTCAAGCAGCCAGGACAGAGCAAATATACGGTTTGAGAGTGTGTCAGAGGGTGAGTCCAAACAAGCCATTACAAAGGGAGTGGGGCTGTAGTGCAAAACGAGGCAGATGAAAGGAACACCAACCCTCTTGTTAACACAAATAAGGAGATACATACACACCCCCTTATTTTTAGGAAAATTTGAGGGAAAGCAACCAATTTACCTTCCCTCCCTCCCTCCTCTTTGTTCAAGCTCAACAAACCAACCACTGCTGTCTTGAGGTGGTTTTGTGCACGCATTCATCAAACTCCAAATAAAAATAATGGAGCTCTGTGGGTTCATGCCGTTATTCAACGAGTTAAATTTAGAGCTATTGAACATCTTACAAAACAGCACTGCTGTTTGTCAAATGATATTTGCTATTAACTTTTTCTGCAGTATACAAATTTCTCAATTCATTACAAGTTGCAGACATTTCTCAGCCGAACGCCTTGTGCTACAGTTGGCAAACAGAATGGATGTCGGGACAAAAATAAATAAGCACCCCATTTAACGCTCCTCTAACCGTATTTGCCACATTCATCATCATCATCTATTTTACCTTGAAGCGAGTATTTTGTGGAAGATACAGTATGTGCAGACACAAAAGCCCCAGACACAAGCCCCGCTGTGTATAAACAAAGCCACCACGTTGATGTTTGTTTTTCCTGCAGAGAATGCAGTAGACCACAGTGACACTAAAACCTGGTCGACTTTAAGAACAAATGGCAGGAGGAGAGCGCGAGCACGCAGCCAAGGTCCTTTCTGCCCCTGTGGCTGCTCACTGATCGCGGATGATAAATGGCTGAACATGGCCGAACCCTCATTTGGCTCTCACAGCATCAGGTGATAAAAGCGGAGCCCTTGTCAGGGATGGAGTGCGCTCTGCTCTGCAAGGACAAGGCCTCACACCCACGGAGACACTAGAGGAGAATGGACTTAATATTCACAGCAGGCAGGCAGTGTGTTTGCGAGCGAGCTGTGGAAGTGCAAGAGATGTGTCAAGACACAACTCTGTAGCCGAGTTTAGAAGGAAGTATATACTGCAATCACAGGTAAAGGTGTAAGTACATCATCTATTTATGGTATGGCTCATCATTAATCTGTCAGAGAAACATTAACGTGGATGAGTTCATATCACACCTCCTTATCAGGGACTCATATTAGCCTGAAATGATGATGACTGAGCGCAGAGGAGTGACAATACCTCATTTTGCAGGTTAACTCTGCAACATTATTCTTGACTAGATTAAACAGAGACACTGCTGAGTTATTTACAGCTTAGTCACTGAGGCAATATACGGGGCGAGGCCACTTGGCAACTGCAGCACACTTTTGGACGACTGGACGGTTAATTATCTTAGTGGGCCTTACCAGGCTAATCACTTATCAAACATCCCTGCATAATGTGAATCTACTCTGACGAAGTGAAAAGAAAAATCTTTTAATTAAAGGAAGCAAGCAAACAAAGTAAAAGCCATGGCTAATTATATTCAATCAGTTTGCAATCATAATGTTGCATGTCTCAATTACAGGATTTCAATGCCCTCATCACTGTAATCGCACACAGCGTGTTTGGATTTGAGCAGCCGGCCTCCTCTGTTTAAAAATGCCCACCCAGCTTCCTATTATAGCATGCTGCCTTTGGGATAATTGATTTGGTTTAATATAATAGAAGACAGTGAACAGGAAAGTCTCAAAGGAAATGGGACTGTCATCTGCCTTCCATTCTATTATAACACATTGTACCCTCACCTCAATCTCCTGATCTCCAAAACTGATGAAGTTTTATTTGCATACACACTGACACCACATGGAGACACACTTTTTACACAGCTGTAGATGTTGAAAATGATTATTTTGTCTTCAAGAACGTATCTATTTTTGTGCGTGTCAAGTTATGTCAAGCTAACATTCTCTATGCAGATGAGGAAACAGAACTGTTATAACAAACATTTTTCATCTTTCAGATGATGAGGAATAGTTGGTTGTCTGATGGTATGAATGTGCAAATGGTATGAATGTGCAAAGCATCGTTCCTGTCTAAAAAGTCATAAAAATAACACAGATGTGCTGCCAGATGATGTACAGCATTCATTCCACTAGGGGGGTAATGCAAAGCTACGATCTGCACCTGTATCTGTGCTCTGATTTAAGTTGTTGACAGCTTCATTTTCTGTGTTCAGTTATTTTCTCCTGCCATTTATACTCTTCATCCATACATACGATATATAGTAGCTGAGTGGCTGCTCACAAAATAACATTTACAGTAATATTTTCAACATATACCTAACTTCATCAAATAATAAAGCATGGTGTGTATTTGAACGCCACCTTTAAGAGAGAATATAAATGAATTTAAACTGAGTGGAATAGTTGAAATAGCACAGGAAGTGGTTAGAGTTCAAAATACAGGTCAGAATTGGACCATATTGCATGATTCTCCTTTAAAAACTGGAAGTGGTGTATATAATGGGATCAATGTACATTTGTTGCTCGCAGTGTCTATAATAAAACATGACTAACAGACTACAGCTACACTAGTGGTTCTATTAGGCTGTAATTAGGAACAGTGGTGTTTTGAAATGCTAACATCAGCCATCAATCTTTACCATGTCCACCATCTTAGTTTAGCCTGTTAGCATGCTAAACGTTTGCTAATTAGCACTAAACACAAAGTACAGCTGAGGCTGATGGGAATGCCCTGAGCTTTGCAGGGCATCTAATCATAAACAAAAGTACTGGGCAAATTTTAACTTTATGGGGCTGTAAGATGAAAAGTAAAGGCATCAACAAAGTCACTCAAATTTATCCTCTAGAGAACATGAATTTCTGTACAAATTTGATGACAATCCATCCAGTAGGCTAACACTGTTGACAAAAACAGGTCATAATAGCTCATTGGGCCATATGGCATGATTATAAAAAAAATCTTTTCAGGGGGTCCACAGACTCTGACAACGTAATTGCATGTCTAGTGTAGTGAGTTTTAGCTGAATGGCCTCCTCATAAATGGAATTACAATACTTAGAAATGTTATTGTGTTCTTTCCTGTTCAAGCCATTTAGCAAATGCATGTCGGGCTCTTTTCATGGTCAAGTCGCCCTTCATAAACATGATCCAATAATGGATTTTTTTTTTCTACAACTGGTGTGGATCATATAATATTGGCTTCAGAAAAAAGAATGGACCTGTTTAACATATGTCATGTATGATATGATTATTCTGATTATCTTTTTAAACCATAGGTTTTTTTTTTGCAATTATTCATGCCAATATTAATGTCAATATGTCAGTGCTCTCATTTAGCTCCTGTCACTCCATTGCTGCATGCCAAATATTAGCCATCTGGTATGGCAGCGTGTGTGGGTACAAATCTATCCTATCTGTATACTAAGGAGCTGATTATGAATGATGTTTAATAGGCAGTCTGCTGAAGCTTTCATGAGCTGGAATTTCCATAACTCATTATCCTGCAGGTTTAATAACTGTAATCATATTAATCCATGGAGTACAGACGCATAAATCAAAGCTATTCATATTTAAAGGATGTACGATTTCTGTTAACAGTTGTTTGCCATTTTCTGATGGATGGGTTCGGATCGGGCCGTCATTTGTCTTCTGTCAGATCTGGTACCAACAGGAGGGAGAAAACTGAGTCAGTTGAGAAAATCCAAAGTAAAACCCCAAGTAACATGTGTTTCAGGAACAAGTCTCACCTGTTTGATCACAGGATGAGTCTCATATCTCATATCATATCTCATCCTTAACTACAAACCATATATACCTATATTTTTTTGCATACCATTTTCCTCCAGTTCCAGATTGATTTCCATTCAGTTTTGTAAGATATGAAATCAACTATCAGACTCTTGAGACTTGTTAGAGAATGTGTAATCCATCACACTGAACATCAAGTTTGCATAAATATTTGTCAATATTAAATCTTAGTCTTAATCCAGTTTAATCTGCACCGTATTACTTCATAGCAATAATGTAACTGAGGAAATGTCATTTAGACTTGATGTTCACGGTGATGGATTACACAACTTAAGCAAGTTTCAAGAGCATGCAAAGATTTGTATTGCTTGTGCATATGAATGGAAACCAATGGATGCCTGGAACAGGAGGAAATACGAAATATGCCCAGATTTGTAAAACATAGAAGCATGGTTTGCAAAAAGTCTTGTTTGTGATTTAAAGTATAAGTGATTTGTAGTATGCCAAACCACTGTTATGAACCTCCAAGCGACTTATTAAAAGATTGACAGATTTGTTGGCTACTTGGGACCATCAGAAACAAGCCGTAAACACAACATTGACATATTATCATCTTTTAAGTTAATATGGCATAATTGTTAGCAAACTGTCGCCTATTCACACATCCAGTTGACACGGAGCACCACAGGTGTATTTTTCATATTTTGTCCACTCGATAAATTAAGTCCAATATTCACTCTCCTTTTAGCTCTGTTTCAGTTACCACTAACTCCTGAGAAAAGAATCTGGCTCTTTAGCTGCCAAATGCTCTTTGTTCATCAGCTAACGTCAGTGGTAACTTTGTTACTTTGTTGGTCTGTTTGGTGCTGGGCAAGCAGAGTAAAGTGCAACCAACAACCAACAAATCCTACTGGTTATACCTTTAATTAACGTCTGGGTAAATTTGATTTACACTAACAAGCGGTTTCTGAACTGGTTCTGCTCTAGCTAAAGGGGGGTTTCTCATCATTTGTTAGTATTAGCATTGGTCAGCTGGGAAATATAATTCATTTTAAAGGACATTTTTATCAAAGCCTAATGTTATCAATTACTTTATAAAATCTGGCCTGCCAAATAAATCAAGCACTCCCCAATATCTGAAAACTTATTTAGATATATTTAGGCTCAGTTTTTATGCCTCCCCTTGCTTACAAATGAGCTCCAGCCCAAGGAGGATGCAAGAAGCTGTTTTGTATATCTCTTCATCTGTGAAGTAATAATGATACTTTCATATCTTCATCTGATGCAGGACAAGCTTTAATTACAGAGCTATGTGGCCCCAGAGTGTATCTGCAAAGCAATATATAGGTATTAACCTCAGCCATGCTGCCTCTCAGGCCACATTCACAGAGTGGGAGATTGGGCGATGAGATAGGAAGAGAGGCGAGAGGAAGTGCGATGATGAAAAGTGGCAGAATAGCCTGTTGTCCAGTCGCAAGGTCAGAGGCTGATATTCATCCAAATGGGCATGCAGCTTTTGTCATCAGCATATTTATTATGCTAATAGTGTTTACTCTCTGGGGGATGTTTCGGAATAGGGAGAGTGCAGCATTAATGTGTACTAACACTTTAAAGTTACAGTAAGATGCACTGTAAGGCATCACAGTCACATTGTAAGTGTATTCCAAGCATATGTTTCCTATTATGATGTCCTAATCACACCAGATTTGTTACACGCCTCATGAATGAATACGTTGGAATATGCTTTACGATTATTTAATTTCCAGCTCATACACCTGGAGCTTATAGAGCAGAAGTCCTCATACTGTACCCACCACCGGCTTCCAATACAACCATTATAAAAATGACATATATAAACATTTCCTTATCTGCCACCTCTGTGGTTCATGTTTGGTTATGTTTACGGCAGTCAGCTCAAGCTGTTTGGTTAAGGTTAAAGGTAAAGAGAAAGATCATGTTTATGGCAAAAAAAATCGCTGATCAAGCCCGTGGGATGCAGTTGAAGTGAACTTGAAAGTGAACTACTATTTCCAAGGTGGATAATGAACATTCACACTCAGCTTGGATAAGTTTAGGGAAAGATTATGGTCATAGTTCAAAGAAGCCAAAATTAACCGCATTTCCATCCACCCGTTTTTATGAGCATTTTCCATTTTCGCATAAAAAAACGTGAAATATTGCAAACACGCTTGGCTGAGGCGGATAACTTGGTGTAATCACTAAAACTAAAATGCAACAAAGTGCAGTGGAAATAGGCTTGGCGATCATGAAGCATGTGTTTTTCAAGACTAAGATAGCGGTAGACAAAAACAATTGTAACGTTCCTCAAATTAATGCATTAAACAAACAGAAATGCCATATTTCCATCACAGTTTCTACATCGTTTACCACCATTTTACTGGCTTTTAATTATGTCATCTCGTTGGAGACCTTTTCTTCTACAATGGTTTAATAGCACCCAACTGGAGAATTAGCGCCACCAACTCTGCATTTGAATAATGGTGGTGGATCAGGGGGAGAGGGAGTTTTTCCCTTTTCAAATTGAGGGTCTAAAGCTTCTTAAGGCAAATTTGTGATTTGTGCTATTGGACTATATAAATGAAATGACTAAATGACTTTAATTCATGTTTTATTTTACCAATTTTCTGGAAATTTGGTTAAAATTTGCACTACATTTGGATGGAAACCTGGCCATGCAACTTCCACCTTTGCTTCTCAGAGAGGAAAGTAATCATTTGCATGACCACAAGTGGTCACATGTAAGAAAAACTTGAGTGTTTGAATAAATGACCAATCCTGTCATTTCTCTGGTGAGGACAAGCTCTTAAATCTATGTCTGGTGCCAGAATTACATTTTCACATTTCTCTCCACCCATTGCTCCTGATAATATTATTATTTCTGCGATTAAATTACATATCTGTTGAAATCTCAATGTTATGGAATAGTAATTGCTCATCTAAACAACAAACCTGTTCACTTTAATGTGTCACCACATTGCAACTCCTCTGCCTTTACACCAGTGGGCCCATACAGACTAGCTACTCTTCCAGTGATTGATTAAAGACACTCCTGTAGGGCCAGTTTAACATCATTGCACCCTACAGACATACAATGGCCTTAATTGATATGTCTGCCAAGGACACAGGAACTGGGATTTCTCAAGCACTATATAGTTGTAGCTTAATAGGTTACAAATTAAATAGTGAGAGACTAAATTTAACCTTAGATGTTGGTCAACAGCTAATGCTAGGTGGATTTAATGATTGCTGCATTAGTTAAGAGTCTGGGCATCAGGCTGTTTACTAAATGACAGCTCATTTAGAAAGTATGCAGTAATAGAGCAGCAGACAAATGACAAGTGAAAGGAAATAAACACATTAGTAAAGCCATTACAAAAACACATCATTGTAAAGCTTTTCTAACATTACGTTACAAATAGTTTTAATTGTAGTAATTTATGCATTGCTTTAAGGCAGAGTGATAACATCAAGTTAATGAGCACATTTTAAGATTCATTTGTGAAGGGTTAGGGCATAAAATGTATCTATTAAACAATTAGCACATAGATGCATGCTTCATGCATTATTCTGGGAAAATGGTAAATAAAGAGGCTTCCTGAGAAAATATTGATAATAATACTAAATTGTGTAAAGATGAAAGTGAAGAATAGCCTTATATGAGTCAGTACATGTAGCACTTTGGGAGGTGATGGTCAGATAATGTGGCACCTCAAACAAACATGAACAAAATCACAGTTTTTTAATTATTACTGAAATATTGCTTCCCATTCTACCTTTCTAATATGTTCCACCATAATTTACATAAACTACTTGGATGGAAAACCAGTTATTGTCTATAGCAATGAGAACATGTCTCCGAGGGTGCTGGAACATAAATAATGCATTGTATTTATGCTGACAGTGTGCTCCATAGGGTATTTGAGAGCAAGGTCCTACAGCGACAACACTCTACAGCAGCATGACACAGACGTGACGGGCCGCGCTGTTTCTCTCTGGTTCTCAGCCATTTTGTAGAACATTGTAATCATGACGGGGAGCTACTGAGGACAAAGAAATCATCCCAATTGCTTCAGCCCATTCTCACTCCTGCTGCTATCCACCAGTGCTGCTGCCTCTGCTGTGACAGGGAGTGTGTTTCAAACCTGTCTGTCATGATGGATTGGCAGGTGAGAAGGTGTCTGAGTGTGTGTGTGTGTGTGTGTGTGTGTGTGTGTGTGTGTGTGCGTGTATTACCTGTGTGAGCAGGTTGATTGGCAGGCTAGTGTCTCGAAGGAGTGCCGCACTCCAGTTGATGCGCTGGCTTGTGTTGGTGTGTTGCTGTGGAGTTGATTGGACATGATTTAGCTAATACTGCTAGACAGTGTTACAATTAGATACTGGCATTGAATAAATACTTATAATTGCACTATATC
>NTHP01000313.1:15512-27102 GCA_003416845.1 Oplegnathus fasciatus | reverse complement strand
AGTACAGTACTTGAGTGAATGTACTTACTTAGTTTTTAAAATGATCCGTTGTTAAGCAAAATTAGTTAAAATTAGCTCCACCTTGACTAACTACAACATTAAAATGTTTCAAACATGCCAATACATAAGTAATAACAATCACATAATACAGTAGGGGCAATTCTGCTGCCAAATGAGCGCTTTTACTTTTGATACTTTAAGTACATTTTATTGCTAGTTCTTCTGTACTTTTCCTTGGATAAAAGTTGGTCCTCAGAACTGAAGGCACTGAGTGCAGCTAGTGGCCTGAAAGCGAGCCATAAAAGTGTCGTTCCAGTGGGTGCTGGGGCTCGTGTCAGTTAGTCACTCAGAACAGCAGGCAGAGCCTACACGGCGGTAAAGTCCGCCTCCGCCACCCTCCTCAACCTATTGAAATTTATGAGCTCGCCTGCAAATGACTCAGAGTCAATGACCTTAAGTGGGTCAATAAACAGTTATGTCCACCACAATCTGAATATATAGAAAAAAAACATACTGCAAAATTGATTTTATGGTTAAGATTCATGAAGTCATTTGTGATAGCATCCTGCAAGTTTCAAAAGTGGAGTAGTCTTAAAATGTTACACTGTCCTGGTTATTTTGCAACACCCGTGGTTACTCTGCAACAAATACATTGCATTTCCTGTGAATGCTTTACAATGAAAGCCACCCCAGGATTTGCAAGCTGAATGCTTTTAATGTGAACTAGCAGCACTNTGTGTGAGCAGGTTGATTGGCAGGCTAGTGTCTCGAAGGAGTGCCGCACTCCAGTTGATGCGCTGGCTTGTGTTGGTGTGTTGCTGTGGAGTTGATTGGACATGATTTAGCTAATACTGCTAGACAGTGTTACAATTAGATACTGGCATTGAATAAATACTTATAATTGCACTATATCCTTCACTGTTTGGGCAAAATGTACCAATGTGCAATCACTTCAAGGCAACTCTCATCAGTGGTGGAAACTTAGCAGATGTTTTCTGTGTAAAATCTTAATCTGATAAAAGTAACCAGTGACTACATCTGTAAAAAAAAAAAATGTAGAAGTGCAAGATTTCCCTCTGAAATGTAGTGGAGTAAGAGTATAAAGTAGCTTAAAATGGAAATACTCAAGTAAAGCACAAGTACCTCAAAANGAGCTACTCTGTATTTTGTGTTTGGTTTGAGCTCTTCTCGTTAGTCTGAAGTGGGCGGGGCTCTGAACAACGGGATGTCATGTATTTCCATGCACTAATGAAAGTTTGGCAACATTTGAATCGTCATCACAATTGTGCGTTCATTGCTTACATTATCATCACTGTCAATCAAATCTGATTTTAATGAAGCAGATTTGTTTTTATTATTAATTACTATGTTTTCAGGTTGTCTGTCCATCCCATTCTTGTGAACGCCATATCTCAGGAACACCTGGAGGAAATTTCATTACATCTGGCACAAACGTCCACTTGGACTCAAGGATGAACTGATTAGAATTTGGTGGTCAAAGGTCAAAGGTCAAGGTCACTGTGACCTCACAAAACACATTTTTGGCCATAACTCAAGAATTCATACACATACAGTTTTTTATTGGTTTGGACCTCAAGGTACTTGTATGAGTCCCCCCTCTTCACTTCCTCTCCCTAGAAGACAACCAGGACAGGGGGCCTCCTGCTCCTCTGGTAGTCCACCACAAGCCCACTGATTTTGCTGATATTGAGCTTCACGTGATTGTCGTTGCACCATGTGACAAAGCTCTCTATCAGTCCTCTGTAAAAATAGTCTCTAAGTGAAGACAGCATGTTTCTCACTGGAAATTATTCACTGGAATCATACATGTCAATATAGTGATAACTTCCATTTTGCCCAAAAATACACTTAGTATCTTTTATTAAATTCCCTCAAAGTCTTCACTCCATATATTAATATGTGTCTGTACAGACATGGATGTAAACTGCATACAAACTGTTAAACTAAATAGCAACTGGGTATATATTTTTTCAGAACTTTAATGTTGATTGTAGCTCATCTAGTCATAAGTCTTTTATGTTGCAGAGAAATATTAAAGATTTGAAACCAGCTCTGATGCAACTGTAGGAGAGTGAACAGTAAACAGTGAGGTAGATATCAATGAGATGAAATCTCAAACATTAATGCATCCTTTCCTGTTAATCCAGCAAAAATGAATTGCCCACGGTAATGGCGGACTCCAACACTAACAATGATGACAAGTGTATAGAGAGGTAACTACATGTAGATACATTTAATGGCTATTGCTGATGAAAGCGGTATCAAAAACAAGGTTTGATTTCAAAAAATCTTGTGAAAAATGCTCCACCAACTGAAAGACATCAACTTATCATTCTGATCTTGTACTGTAGTAATCCAATGCTCTGATTGCAGCTTTAAGCAGGTAATCTGTAAATCATTACAGTTTTCATTTCAAAAATAATCCCCTCTATCAGTGTGACAGTGCAGAGTACCTACTCTCTAGTATCTGTCACTCTCTGCTGATTGGCAGGTAGCATTCTGGAGGTGAGCCATGAAACTGTCACCTCAGCAGGCGCCTGGGGGCCTGGCTGTGCTGATATGATTTATGTAGGCGCTGATTGTGTCAGTTGCTCTGCAAATTGATTGTGTCACTCCTTCCTGTAAACCAGTGCCCTGCTGTAGCTCTCTCTGAGGCGGGGGCAAAAACCTGAAGCAGGACCATTTCGCAGCGGAAGCTGGGGCAAAAGGTTTTCTGCAAAACTTGTATGTTTTTAAAGAAGTGTCAAATACCCTGATAGCACTTCCAAGTCTAAATTTGACTTTGAGGATGTAGGTCAGCAAATCCTTGAACACGGAGAAGTGTCTGTGTGCCTTCAAAGGAAGAGAGAGGTAGTTCTGTTACCAAACACACAGTTCACTCTCATTCGTTTCTAAGTCGCTCTGCTTGTGCATCAGGCTGCTGCAATCAAGAGGAGAGAATTTAGATGAGTGCTCCTCTGGTCCTCATTTGGTTTTATAATTCACCCAGAGGACATCTGCAGCCGGAAAAAGGAGAACGGTGTTAAAAGCACGAGTACAGGTTGATGAGGCAGGGAACAGTGGTAGTGTCACAGACGCAAATTGGGTTAAATGAAGAGAGGCTTTTCAGGTTACATTTCTGCTTAAATGTGGTTTACCTGGATTTTACAGATATGTTCAGGACAAACGCAGTACATGTGTGGACTGTTTTCTGTTTGTGGATGTTTTCTTCCTTAATATGAAAAGAGAAAAAACATGTGACTAAAGAAATATTCTAAAAACTTGAATGTATGAAATTGCCTTATTTGGGAGTAGTGATGTTGCAAGTCAGTTGTGGTTTTGCCTTGAAGGAAATCTTGCTGTCAGTCTATGCAGCTGTTCCACACCCAATGCTGATCTGATTTCTCAACATGTACAAAATATATTTGCAAGTCTCTCCTTCACAAGGTGCTTTCACATAGAGTTCTAGTTTGAGGAACTCGGACCCACAAATTTGCGCTGTGGAGCAATTCCTAACTGTCAAGACAGTGCTGACCTTTAAGGGAAGTGAGACAACCAGGGAAACCAAAATGGAGGAAGCTATTATTAGCTGTATCACACCATCCAGTTTTATACAATGATGCTCTGCCAAGTGAGAAATACTATAAACTTTCCACTTTGCATCAAATTGCGAAAAACAAAACTAGCCACAACCAACATTGCCAAGCTTCAAGCGCCAACTGTTTAGGGAAACCCTACCTTCAAACAAGAACGTCTGAACACGTCCGATGCCAATGTTTTTAAAGATCTAGCTTTTAAACACTATCTGCACGTGGCAACATATGGGGAAAGATCGTGGATACAGTTCATAAAAAAGGTTAATTGCAGTGATGTGACACGAGCTCTAGTCTCCTGTATGAAAGTCAAGTGTACTACACGCCCATCCACTACCCGACACCCACACCTTTACTTTCTGCTTCACAACATAAAGGGCACACTACTGCCTGCAAGTCACTATTTCCTAATTGTCCAAAATTGGTAGAATTTATGGGTTGATGGCTGATTTTGGAAGGATGCAAACATATAATTCACTGTGTGACATTTTCTGGTGTGACCATCGTCACCTCAACTACTTCCAACTATCGCCGCAGTATTAAGGACGTGCTAGCTGTTGTACAGTTAACTCAGCATCGTGGAGATACTTGCCATTGGAACAAGTCTCAGAATCAGGCCTCCCTTCAGCAGCACTTCCTGCTCCATCACAGCATGATGAACATCTATTCTTGGTTGGCATTTGAAAACCAGATCGGGCACGGCCATTTGCATTCAGAGTCAATTTGTTGGGCAAACCTAAGAATGAATGCATAATGAATAACATTTTTTGTCCTTTTTGGCTTCTTAAAATATACATTATCATATTACAGCGAATGAAGTGTGTGTATGTGATACTGTTACTTTGCAAACTACTGTTATAACCTGGCATTATTTAAATGGGCATTAATTAAGGCCACTTACTCTGAGAACTATTCTTCATGTTTGAGCAGCTGAAAACGCAATAAGTTGAGGGTTTCTTTCCAAAACAGAGTATGAGCCAGGAAAGTTAATGAATGAGCTCCCTGTGCACAGCCGTGCTATTCATGGAGGCCAGCCAGAGCAGGAAAAATACAAGGTTAAGGATTCAGGTATTAGAGTGCTTACAAGGAGTGTTTTAAATTGACTTTAAAGTTGCACTAATCAATATTTTTACTATGTGCAATATGAAAGGGGTCGCCTGTAGTGGTAAACCACAGAGAATTATCACCCGACTCTGCCGTTCGCCTCAGCTCTGTGGAGTGTTTTAGCAGCTTTCAGCTCATTGTTTTGGTTTTACGGGCCCGCAACTTTAATGTTTTGATTCGCTCTAACTACTTTCATCAACGTTGTCTTCAGGCAGCTATTTCCATCAAAAAGCTCTACCTTCCCTATAGTTAGCACCTCGCTGGTGAACACAGTGGAGCATTTAGCAGCTAACGTCACTGTGTCCTCAGTCGCCCACTTTTTTGCGAACATTCAAGTAAAATTTTGTGCGGTACTTTCAGTTACTGACAAAATCCAAGGTTACTTAACACTATACAGTATAGGCTGTTGTCCAACCTGATGCTACCAGGGGATGGGTGAGATAGGGACTGAGAAGTGGAGGGGCGGGTGGATTCTGGGGACTGGGAACAGGGCATGGGCTCAGGGGATAGGGGGTGTTGGAAGGGCTGGGTAGCATCAAGCGTGTCCCAGGAAGAACCCACCACTCCTCAATCCTTTAGCCTCTGGTAAGAGTCTCTTAAGATCCTTGAAAACTCCTTGAAAACCAAGAAAGAGTGTCTTACACACCTTACACACTCTACCTTTCTTACTTTAACTCCTTGTCTCATCTTCAGTCTCCTTCTTCCTGTCTCTTTTCTCCCCATCTCCTTTCTAGTCTCTCCTTCTGAGTGTCCTTCTCCTTTGCCTCTCCTTTGGTGTCCCTTCTCTCTGACTTTCTTTCTGTCTCTGTTCTCTGTCTTTTCAACCAAAAACACAAACCACACACAAAGCCCAAAGTTTAGTGCCAAAAACATTCAATTTTGGTTAACCTTATACTGTATATAACCATGCAGTGTATTATATTGGAGGTTAATCTATATAACCATTACTTCAGAAGCCTCTACACATTTATACTCTCTCACTCATACTCTCTTATTTTTATTATTTATTAAATGAGTATACTTGATGTTTTTTTTACAGCTTGCTGTGCTGCCCACAAGTGGCCAAATGTAGGTTTCACTTAGTGCTAGTTTGGTCAGAGAGGGTATTGAATGAGTATAACATTAGTAAAACAAAAAAAATGGGCCTGAACAGTCTATGTTTGAAATTCAGATGAGATGGTGTATGAAGGGTCTAAGCATGTGCAAGTGGCTGCTATCCTGCCTACTAATATGCTGCATTCGCTGCACACTAAATTAGCTGTGAATATGATCTGCAGTCAAGTGCTAGTCACAGATGCAGTCTGTGGGATTTTTTTAATGGCTCCGATTATCTCCACGGCCAACAGCCAGTGTGTCAGTGTAAATAATATATATAGCTAAGTGTTAACTGATGCCTTCATTACAAGGTATTAAAAATAAAGACTTGTTCTTCCAAATCTGTTGTGCCAAATGTTGTGAAAAGTGATTTTTTTCTACCACTTTCATGTCTGTATTCTTAGCTGCTGTGTTTCTTGTTGTACTCTATGTTAGTTTGCAATCAAGCTAATTTTAAAAATTAGAGGTTTGGGTGTCTTCACTCCGAGTGGCTTGATTGCATTTCCATCTCTTAGGAATAAGAATAAACCTCCTGGGTAATGTCAACAAGAACTCCCAAGGGAACGGTTGAATAAAGACAAAACAAGCTTACAATTTCTTGAGTTTTTGGGCAGTATTTTTTAAAGGCGCTTACACACTCGGGCTGAAGTGTCCCGCAGAACAAATAATACCTCTGCATGAGACATCTCACTCATAGTCATCATCAGGTCGAGAGCAGATTTTGTCACTCACATCTCGTGTCTCCCCTTAAAGCCTTGGTGTCGTAACAGCACGTCCCACACTGCAGACAGCATATCACGACCTGATCATCCACCCACACTGTGTCACGCACTGTGATTGCATGGGGCCCAGGCCCACTGTAGATGACTGTGTTGATTCGTCCTATCATTGTAACACATCTCCTTCAGGGATTGTCGGTCGTGGCTTCGGACCGTTTGCGTGAAATAGCTTAAGAATTTTTAAAAGCAGGAAGTTATAAATATGACAAATTCCCACAGGCTGCTTTTTCAGATGTACTCATGTTTTAATATGGAAGTAATATTCTGGTGCTAAAGAAGATTAATGCCTCCAGCTGGCACGGCATAGCCACTGAATTCATTTTAAGACTTTTAAAACTGAAAAACATCGCCTGCATCAGTCACTGTATATGTATTGCTTAAAGGTATTAAAATTTAAGGGGGAATTGGAATGATCTGCCTCTGTCCAACTGTCTGAATCTCCATCTTTCTCTTCTGGATTTTCCCTCTTGCCATCTTCTTCTAATCCTTTCCGTCTTTACCAAGTTGGGAAAACTGTAAAGCTCTTTAAAATATAGAGATGACGAGAGGGTGGGGCTTGTTGTCCGTGGGTAAGAGAAAACTTGGCAAGAGTATCAGAGGAGCGGAAAGTTCAGCTTGAAAAAGGGAAGCAGTGGGACCTGAATTCATTTGGCCAATCAGCCTGTTTTTACAACATCAAAGAAAGAGAATCAAAAGAGCGCAATCATACACATGGATTCATTTAAAGCAGCAACATCATCCCCTCAGTTCCACAGAACTTGATGAAACAGTGAAAAAGTCTGTGCTAAAATAAGGATAGGAGATAAAATCCTTTGGGCCTATGAAGGCAGATTCTGGAGCCTCAATCCCCAGCAGGCACCTTCCACAATTACCAAAACAGAGACATAAGTGACGTGCACACACGCACGCACACATTCACCACATCTCTAAGCTCGTGAGAAACTCAGTGTCCAGCCCTCAGATCTCATCAGAGGCAGCGTTGCCTGGTTACGTGCGGTAGGTTGCTCATAGAGCAGCTGTGTTAAGCACGGATGGAAAGGTCAGCCACAGGGTCCTGCCAAGTATTTTATCAAATCACACAGCTGTGTGGCTGATGAGGATTGGAGGGAGTGTGTCAGAGTGTGATCTGCAGTAGGTGTGTGTTGAATGTGAGCGTTTGGAATCAGCTGTGCTAGCCTGACTATCCATGCATTTGATGTTGTCTTTAAACTCAATACCTACAGGGGTATTTGTGCTGCTGCTGTTCTCAAAAAATACACTTCATCCATGACTGAACATATTTTGGAATTAGCCGGTGTTACAGAGAGACAGCAACAGCAGAAAAGGAGGGAAAAAATGAGAGTTATTAAGGCAGCAGCCCCGTGCAGTGTGATTGTGTTGAGACTGTAAATCCCATCAGGTTTGGGGCTTTAGGATCCAGCACTCCTTCCTTCTCTGATTGGAACAACCGAGTCCTGTGAGGTTTCGGAGAGAGAGACAGCAAAACAGTTGAGAGGGAGAGTGGAAGAGCAGGCAGACAGTGAGTCTGCTAGAGACTGCAGCAGATGTGAAGACGCAAACAAACACAGGATGAGCCTTTCCCTTCGAATCAACATATAAACAAGTGGGCTACATTCAGTTGTGCTCTGTCATACATCCCACAACAGCTCATGTGATATGGGTTGGTGCAGCACAGGCTATTTGGATTTTCAATACAGTGACAAATCTGAATCCTCTTATAAATATTAAATAATCTGGTAGTTTTAAGGTCTCCAACTCAGGAGTCCATCACAGCAGCAGGGGTCCTGCCGGAGCGCAGAGTCATATGAGCGCTTGTGATCAGCGGGATATCAAATGAGCAGCGTTGTGCCGCTCAATCAAGCTATCACGGAGCTGCCTGTCAGAAATAATACAAGAATGCAGATGTTTTTTTCCTGAAAGAGCTCAAGACTGATTCTGTTTTAAAAGAGGAATGAACATTGTTAACCAAGAGAAACATTTAGGCACCATTAGAGCCTCAGTATATTTCATTTCAGTCTCATCGTACATGTCTTAAGACAATAAAGGCAATTACCATTACATATTCCAGTGGCATCGCTGCCAAATCTGTGTTATAGTTCTGCATCACGGTGTATGGCCCTCCCGTCGTAGGTGGCTCCACCATAGGAATTTATTTATACTTAACTGTCTGTTTTCACCCCCTGATAGCACCACCTCAACATGAAAGCTATGTCGTACAGTATATAGTGCTTTAATTATATCCCACAATGTTTACATGCTTTCATGAACTTTGTCATACACAGCGATATATGCCCTTTTTTTTTAAAAATAGTGTATATTCACAACAATTCAATAGATGTCAATATAAGCGAACAGATGTGCACAGCGACAGAATCACCACTTGGTACATGTTTGACAGACATAGCGCTGGCTTTAGAAAGCGAGGAATGTGTGAAAGCATGAAGTGTGACATTGAAAAGGCATCAGAGAGATGATGTGACTACGCAGGCAGCCTGGTGGTTGGTGGAACGCTCAGGTGGTGTATTACTTTATTTTTTTTTATTCTTCTATTTCTGTAGTACCCCCTGCCTTTGTTCGGCCCTGCCGGGCGCAGCTCGCCCGTCTGCACGACAGTTTTTGCAATGAATATGTTCAGAGAATCCCCTCTTTGTGGAACATGATGGATGAGGACTGTGGAAAATGCTTTACATTCACCGCTAATGCTTTCCCCTTGACCCACTCTCACGACACAGTGTATGTCTATATTTTGCATTTTAATGGGGTTTGAAAGTTCTCCTTTTAGCAGCTGACAAGTAAATGCACATCCTAACAAAGGAGAAGATCTCTGTACATTTTGATAAACACCATCCTTCTCCCGGGAGAGAACCCTGTCCCCCATGGAGCACTATAGATCGACAAGCAATCAGCCGACTCTAAGAACTGCTTACTTAGCCCATCACTGTTACTGAACTGTGCTGCTGTTAATACAGCTGGAAGGGATTTGAAGAAAGACTGCCTGTGGAAGTGCCCGTAGTTCTGGCCTCATTCTCTCTTCTCCTCCTGTGACTTTTTGTCAGTCAAGGGAGACATTAGTGGAAGGAAATATATATTGCAAACTCCCATCAGTCTTTGGAGAGTCATGAGTGTAATGTTGCTTCGGAAGAATACATCAATCCACCCGACCACAAGCTATAAAAGTTTGTTGAGCCAGTGTCTAGTGATTCCTGTGATATTCTCCCAGCATAGAACCAAATGGATCCAATTCTGTGATCCAAAATGAACATCAGAGTGTCTTTCCAGTGGAACAGGGAGGCACCAGCAGATGGGATGCAGAGTGAGCGGAGATATTAACAATTCACTGCAGACCCCTGAGTCATGTCTACAACCGGCTACAAGAAATTGCCTCAAACTTTTCTGTCCAAATACGTGTTGTTTTCTGAGCACTGAATCCGTCTTTCACAGCTCACAGCAGATACAAAAGTGCTTAGACTCGCTATTATGAGTTTTTCCTGTCTTTTGAATAGAAACACCGAGTGATCCAGGCCAATGTGTACAACATTTTAGAGGAGGCAGGTGGCAATGTGCCACAAGCTACATTAAATCAGGTTACAGTTATCTGTTGTGCACAGGTTTTATGAAGCCGGTGTGTTGTTTTGTGTGTCATGACGGTGAGATGAAAGTGTGTTTTGCTGTAGCTCCCAGTCTCTTCGGAGAGCAGGCACAGACAGGGTGATTGCAATTTGCTTGCTCCTCAGTTGCTGAAATGGATGGATGGCATGTTTGGTTCCATTAAATTTTTACTGTGCAGAGAGGAAGGGAAGCAACCTGGCTGCCATGCGCATTCCTCACCGCTGACTTTACTGGTCCGCTGGGAAGATGTGGTGAGGAGGTTTTCACCAAGGGCTGCAGCAATGACAAAGAGCTCGGGAATTCATTAGAGAGCTAAGGAAAAGAGAGCTGTTATAAAGAAACGAGCTGTCTGCTGCTACTGTCCTTGAGGCTCAGGAGGAAGAAAAAAAAACCTGCAGCGGATCAATCAGGTATTAATACAGTCATTTTGGTTCATGGATCCTCTTTCTGTCTGGTCTTCGAGGTCGAATTAAGCGAACAAACTAATGAACACATCAGCAACACTTGGCTTGAGGTGATAAGGGATTATAGCACATCATAAGCAGACGATAAGAACATAATGAGGGCATTAGCATCATTATTATTAGGACATTATATAATTTGCTAAATATGCCAAATCCCAAAGGATTTAGTGCTTTCTAGGGCAAAGGCATGACTAATAACATTTTCATGTGAGAGTCATTCCAGATTTTTAATGTTGTTTTTATAATAATTGTCATAATTTGTGATGCATGTCATTTTCTGCGACAGCGCAATATGAATATATATGCTTATATTGCATTTGTGTCACAACCAGAATGTAAAACAACTCAAGGATAACTTTATTGATGCTCCTCTATTATTTGACATGATTTTATTCTCCTCAAAACCCATTTGATAAACTCGTAATTGCACAGCCGTCAAACACGGCTGTTTCGTACAAAATTATACCATTCCTGGAGAAGAGAGATGAGAAGCTCTGTGAAGCTGGGGAGTCAAATAACTGCTTTTGATAGCCTCATCTAATTGAAGAAAACATCTACATTCATTCTCTACAAAAAAATGGAGTAATGACGAGCAATGAAAACTTTACAGCTCGTTCCTGTAGGTGTAGTAAAAAACCGGGATGTCACAGAAAATAATTAAGCTGAAAGTATAGAGGCTTTTCCCTACACACGCTCGTAAAACTGGTTCTGTCACCGCAGATGGTGCCGGAGTTAATTCACAAGGCGTTCTCTGTGCATAATTGGGTCACCTAAGCAGTCGAACAGTGTCTTGATACGGGCTTTAGCAGACAAGCAGTCCCAGGGAGCTTGAAGTGCACAAACATTTTATTTGCCCATTAACAGGGAGGATGTTCAGACAAAACTTTTACAAAACAACGCTCTCCCTCTTGTCCTGCGGTGGTTAGCGGAGAGAGGTGGGGGGGGG